>MU128000.1:6923-55638 GCA_014904975.1 Marasmius fiardii PR-910 | reverse complement strand
TATGGAAGGTCCACGAGGTGCGGGTAGTAATGCGGGTACGGGAGAAGCTTCAGGCGAGATATGTGATGTGGGTCTAGAGTGTCGACCTACGCAGGACCCAGGCCTAGAGTGTCTGGGGGTTCTGGATAAGCTGGGGGTAACTGGAAGTGGGGACGGTGGTAACGGTGGGAGTACTGGAATGAAGCGGTCGGATTCGAGAACACTACCGTCGTCGTTGTATAAGTGTTGTGGTTCAGAAATAGAGTTCACAAGTGCGTTCGGGCACTGGTTCTGGTCGCAACTGGCCCACTCTCTGTCGGCAGTTAGATATACGTGTTCGTTGTCGGTGATGTCGTAAGCGTGCGGTAGTGTGGAGCAGTCAACTTTCTCCTGTTCAGATTCTTCTTCGGAGTTGGGTCTCGATGCGCTAAATGTCGGAGACGTGGCGGAGCGGTACGGCCTGCAGAGACAGCCTTATTGGAAGGGTGCCCATGCAGTAAAGGATCTTGACCTAATGTGGTGAAGCGCCGGTAGCAAACACACAGAGACTGGAGCAGAGGCTCGACAGTCGATAACTAGTCCCAATGACAAAGATGATCAATACCGCCCAGTATCCTACGAAGTACAAATACGCACCTAGTCCCAATGACAAAGAGGTCAAGATGGGGGACTAGGTGACAAGTCGTCCTATATATACTACCTGGCATGTGACCTATGATGTCGTGACCTGGTGTCATGCGGAAACTGGTAGAACGTCACAGAAGGTAACGGAAAGCAGTGGAATAAAGATAGAATCAAGAGATGAAATGGGGATGATGTTGTGTATCGTAGTGAAAGGAAAAGAGATCATATGAAGATAGATGAAAATAGTACACACTTCGTGACAACTACTGCAAAAATGGAATGATTTTTGCCTTGACCTGCCAGGCCATCAAGTGAGCAGCATACTAATAATGGAGGTGGATCACTTCCATTATACAGCTTTGTCTGTATTGACAGAGTTTGGTCATAACAAGCTTTCTCATATACTTGCTGCAATTCTTCTACTTCCCCAAAAATATAGCCTGCACTCTCCCCATTTTATCCAGTGCTTACTTGGCTTACAACGGGAAAATTTAGCTCAGACACTCCAAGCAATCTTATAGTGCAAATTGCTTCAGAAGCATCACAATTCCTACTATGGTGAAGACCTTCATTCACACCACACCATATTTATGGATTTCCTTCTTGACAAGTCTCGATCAAGAACATTCTTCATAGACAAGGACTATCAAAAGAACTTCCTTGCACAACAAAGTTTGAATAGTCTCCTGACACTTAACATGAGGGGTAGTCAAGGTGTCCTTCTATTGGAGAATTGGGCCCAGATTTGTTACAATGTTGACAATCCAAGTGAAGGACTGTTGTTCCAACTTTACCATATTAATCTTGGTGAAGTGATCAGGAATATTGTTGATGGTGACTCAGAGGATTTGAGTCTTACCATGTCAAATTTGCATTGCCTGTTCCGTGACTTTGGGACCATTTTGTCCTGGCTAAGATTGAAAGTAGGTTTCGCATTCAAAAGAAACAGCTGTTCATACCTATGTATTAATCTATTTGTTTTCAGGCCAGTGGTGTGTTCCTTCCACTTCTCAGTACTCAGTTTGAGACTATTCAAAGGGGATTCCACATCCAGAGCACAAGGCAAGATATGGAGTCAGGACTACACAATAATATTGTCACCATGGTCCTTCTCTCCATTGGCAATTGGCACGGTCCCTCCTCCTATCCAGTTTTGACACGTCTCTGTGATGATCTAGATTACCACTCAGAGGAAGGCTGAAACTCAGCCAAAAATGTACTGGGCTCAATGACATTTTGCAGATGTCCAAAGGCAGCTGTTTTGAATTATGAACACACGACAACTCCAGTTCTGAATACGGAAGATATGTATGACATCAATATTCAGGCCAGTTATATCCAAATTTTGAACAAATGTATAGCGGATTTGCAGTCAATGCAGGATGTTGACGAGAAGCAGAGCATGGTCGACAGCTTATTGGTACATGGCAGTCTATTGACACAGTGCCTTCCCCAGCCTAGACTCCTTCCCATCTATCAAACACTTGTGGCTACTGCTATGAGGATGGGACGAGGTGTTGACTATCGTCGGTGGATAGCACTGAAAGAGTCCCGTCCCAAGGAATCACGAGACAAGATATTGTCGTGGCTTAAGGTGCAGTGCTGTATTCCACCGTGTTATATTAGCCTTGTGAAGGTTTACAGGCGAACATTTTCAGTCTTTCCCTGTCAATTGTGCTCATGAAACTGAAGTCATCAAAAATGATATCCTCTCGTTATTCGGGAAAGAGGATCTTCTGATTCCATGATTGCCTCCGCCTTCGACAGCTCCAACCCTTTGCCAGACCGAGTGTTGGGAGGCTCCTCCAGTCACTTGGTCTCAATAACCTTTGCATCGAGCAGTTGGTCCATCAGAAAGAATTTGTGACGAAGGTGGTTTACATGGGGTGAAGGAGAAGCAGTATGAGGTCGCAAGACAGAAGGCGAAACGACAGGAGGATCTACAAGGAAGCTCGGGTAAACGACGGAGACATGAAAACGTCATGCTTCGATACTCATCAGTTGTGGTGAAGCGCCGGTAGCAAACACACAGAGACTGGAGCAGAGGCTTGACAGTCGATAACTAGTCCCAATGACAAAGGATGATCAATACAGCTCGGTATCCTACAGAGTACAAATATGCACCTAGTCCCAATGACAAAGAGGTCAAGATGGGGGACTAGGTGCCAAGTCGTCCTATATATACTATCTGACATGTGACCTATGATGTCGTGACCTGGTATCATGCGGAAACGGATAGAACATAGCGGAAACCAATGGAACATAGTAGAATAAAGGTAAAAGATAAGGTCAAAAGATGAAGCAAGAATGATGTATCGTAGTAAAGGGAAAAGAGACTGTAAGGAGGTAAAAGTAAAATAGCACGCACTTCGTGACATCAGTATCCCAATCTTATACTTCACATCTACGTACGGATAGATTGTCATGTCACTGAAGGACTTGTAATACGTGAGCTGATGATGAATAGAGGAAATGTGAATCAAGGAGATATCTAAAGGGAGGAATAACAAAGGAAGAGAAATGAACTGGAGCTGAACAAGAAATACATAGCACACACAGAATATATCACAACCACAACAATGTTAAAATAGTCAGGGCCTAGTCCTCACTCAACCTTTTTTCCCAAACTGAATGCACCTTCCCAGGTGGGCGTGCCAACGTCGACGTTCGCTACTCTCCAGTTTCCTACAAAGTTTTGCCCGCCGATGATGGTTCCGTAGAAAAAGATGCTACCAACACCAGCTCTACGCTGTCGTGGGAACAAAGAGGTCAACTCGAAAATCCAAACCACCTGGGAAAAAGGCAACGCACCGGGCACCTCAAAATTCCCACCATTCCGTCGTGGTGTCGAATTCGTCCATGGAAAGTAAAGTGATTCCAAGCCTGACTGTGGCGGTTATCGGTTTCACCCGTGATAACAATATCCTGAATTCCATCACAGTCTAGAACCTTGTGCAGATCGTGCAGAGGTACTGTTTCCTTGCTGAAGTCGTCCTCCTCCATGTTATTATGAGTGTCATCCGCGCAATTGTCGTCTTCCTCTACAACTGCCGAAAGTCGTGCCTTTTGACGCGCCTCTTCTGCTGCCCTACACCCAGGACAACTACCAACATCGTGAAACTTCCCTTCTTTTGGCTTGTTTGTATAATCACCCAGTTTTGGTTTGAGGGTTTGATAATAATACTCTTGAGGGACAGAGCTGGAGGACGTCGTAGGCGGCAAAACACTGAAAATAATGCCTTCGCCATCTGGTGACTTCCTGTGTCGCATTCCATTGGGGAAGTAACCATTGCGCAGACCCTGATCAAATTCACGCTTGGAAGCGTTATTGGCTTCTGATCTCCCACCGCAAGGTATGACGGGATTGGGAGCATAACAGACGTGCTCAGTCAGTCGCATGTACACTGGGACCTTCGTTAATCCCAGACGATTCTCGGTGAAATCTTCAGGACGAGGGTGAACTGGACGTCCATCCTCAGGCTGGGGGCCTTGAGGCCATAACATCTCTTCAAGATGAAGCTGCGAAGGAACCTGGTAGGTTAAGATATTCAGTTAGTGGGAAGAAGTTGAATAAAAGTGGCGGAAGAAGCCTACCAGCATTGCCCCACACCATAGGCCAGTTAACGAGCTGGGAGTGTAAACCCTTCCTCACTGAGGATGGCCAGTCATCATGCCGTCATGGGAGGTTTCGGCACTATCATCATCTAACCAGCTAGAACAACATTGACGTAGACGCCACCAATCGTTATCCCACCGTTTACTTGAGCAATCTGATTCATCAACCTCGATAATGCGGCCATTGGAATCCACAACGATACTTGGGCCTACTGTCAAAGCAGTGCCACCACCCTTACCGAAAGAAGAGTTGGTAACGAATCCCCCGCCGAGCAAGCTGGCGTTCAATTCTTTGATGTCTTCCTGCATCAGAGAAACCTCCGCAGCAATGAGTCGCTGTAGCTCGAGAGAGCTGAGTTCTTCCCCATCTCGTTGCGCTTCGGTGATGAATCTCTGGCGTAGGCGCTCTCACTGATCTTCCTGAGTAAGAGGAAGGTGTGGTAAGATACTGAAAGGTGACAGCTCTCGGTGAGAGAAGTAGAGTAGTTTGGCAGAGTTGGACACTAATGGTATGGTAGTGTGTATTCTTCTGTAGAAATGAACATACCGCCAAACTCAATCGGATGACAGGTATACAGGGTATTTCCCATGAGGAGTGGGTGTGGAACTGGTGTGTGTGCTACCATCCGATCCTGTAGATCCACCAGTAGCAAGCGGCAGGTAGAAGTGGTTTGGGGGGGTGAAGGCGGCGGGATATCGATATGGAAGAGTCACGAATGGCAGGACAATGTTCACTAGCTGTTGCTGAGTTGATGGAGGCTCCGCTAATAAACGAGCTAATAAGGTGCGGGGAATGAATCACGCAACAAAACAGACAAAGAAAGGCAATATTCGTACCTTTTGTTGTAAGATGCCACATCACCCATAATGCACACGAGTTCCTAGCACCTTGCAAAGGCCAACCATGGTCTGCTTCGGCATACATCTGGGTATGTACAAAAGCATTGACCCACTCATAAGCCCCTGCCCATTCCATTTGAAGACGATTGCAACCATTGTCATCGAGGCACATAATCCACAGAGAAAAGAGAAGCTCAGTGACAGATGGCTCATCTGGATCTTGCTCACAAAAAGTGAGCATCATGTCCAGAAGGGCAGCCGAACGACAGCGAACCAGGGAGAGAATCTGAGTGAGTGACTTCAATTGCCATGCATATTCCTTGGACTGGGGTGTAGATGTCCGACGTGAGGTGGCACTATGACTGAACTTGAACTTGAAAATCCTAGCATGGAGAGCTGGGGAGTGGCTGAGATTGTGGTATATACGACGAGAAACGAGTAAAAAAGGTGTCAGGTCTTCAGGAAGGCCTTGGACCTTGGGGCATGCAAAGTGGAATGCGATGTTGTCGAGGACCTCGATGGGGAGAGCCAAGAGCAAGGGCATGCGTGAGAGACACTGTGCACCGGCCGGTATTTACGTAGCGTGCGATAAATGTAATCAAGAATGGCAATAAGAAAGGGTAAATTTTGCCATCCATAAATCTTTACATTTTTGGCTGAAAAATATGGTCCAATCTTATAGTTCTTAGCAGGGTATAGGCAACAAAAAACCCAGCACGCGGCGGCGTGAGGGCCAGGTCAAGTGCCCAGATAGACCCGACTTCAAGATGGCTATTGGGTATCTAGAAGAAAGAAAGAAAATGGAGAGTGAAGTGGGTTAATGGTGCAGCATCACTGCTAAAAGCGTGGGGTTTTTCTGTATGTACATCTGGAAGTTGTCAGACTTCCAACGACCCATCGCCTGTATGAGATGATTGGGAGTTCTGATTTCTGCGAGGGCAGTAGCGCATCCTGAACGCAATGAGTGGCCGGAGTAAGAGGTGTCAAGAAGGACTTGACGAAATTTCTGCATGAACCAAGAATGAGAGGGCAAAGAGCCGTCACTTCATAACCACAATTGCCAATGCGTTGGAAATAGGTGATCACGAGAATGAAGGTAAGTAACGAATGGGTGATAAGGATCTATAGCCGAGTCAAAACAAGGATGTCATCTGACAATAATACGATTTCCCTCAAAATAGGGATCTCCTTTGTGGCTGGGTAGGTCAAAGCCAAAGGCTTGATCAAACCATCTGACTGTTGCTCGATGAGAGACCTTCTTGAGGTTGACGAGATCCTTGTTGTCAGGTACGGTAAGCTCAGCTAGACGCATTAAGGAGAACCACCCTGTGAGTAGCATTGTACGAAAGAGTAAGTCGTCGTGAGACAACTGAGATGGCAGGATGGAGAGGATGTGTTTGAGTTGATACATGGAAAGAGGCAATTTCCTGATAGCGGGAGAGCCGTATAAACGCTTGCAACCTTTGAGCGTCTGTGTGACCAACATGGATGAATGAATTTTTTGAACTTCTGGGAAAAAGGGTTCAAGTTGGTTGCAGATGCCTGATAGGTAGGAGTCGACGCTGTCCAGCTTGATGCTACGCTCATTTCTGCACATGAAGACGATGTAGAAACTTAAGGTGTCGATGGTTGGTTCAATGTGAAATTGGTGAATGGAACAGAAGGTGAGGTATGAATTTAATGCTGAAGAATATGATTTTCCGGTTGACGAGTCGATTGACGCCCCAATAGCAATTGAACGTTTGTGTAAAAGGCACTCAATAGGCCAAGGCTCTCGTTGGGGTTGACAAGAGCTAGGTGAGACCAAAAAATTCATTTCTTCAGCGCCCCTAGCGCATTCCGAGGGAGTCTGAAAGGTATGATAGTCGTTTCAGGAAAAAGTTCATGCACGAAAGAAAAATTCTTGTGAGATAAAGCGTCGGCTAAGACGTTGTCCTTTCCGGGTATGTGTATGACCCGCAAGTCGAGGTCGTCTCGAAGGAGAAGGTCGATAGCTGAAATGAGGATGGGATTATAGTCAGGAGAAGCCTTAAGAGAGTCAAAAATATCCACAGTATTTTGGTTATCAGTAAAGATAACCATGGAATGTAAAGGGGACGACAAAAGGTGAGCTTGATTGACAAAAAAGTGAAGAGCTGAGCACACGCAGAGTGCTTCAAAAAAGAAAATCGGGACTCGCGTCAAGTCAGGTGGAATCGGACAATAGAGACCTAGCTTACGCTCAGGCGCCCAGCAGCCCATACCCGACGGAGATGAGTCACAATATACCGCAGAGTCCGTGTCATGCAGAGACCAATCATATTTGTCAAAAAAGTAAATTCCATTCGACGCTTCAAGTTTGTCCACCAACCACATCAACTCTCGACTGACGTTCAAGTTCACAAAAATCTTCCCCTGCATGTCGTTTTTTCCTTTCATTTTCGCATACACATGGCAAAGACCAGGCTTCAATAACGGATGAACATTGAAAGCCCAGTTGCACCAGCCAGCTAGACGGTGAAATTCAACCAGAGGATGTCTCAAAGCACCTGATGGGGGCATGGTGATCCATGAGCGGATAGCGGTGACAAGGTCTGACTTTGATTCAACAGGCATCTCAGCAGTCATCGCATTCAGATCCACCAAAAAACCAATAGTTACTAGATGAAGACCGTGAACGGCCTTTACCTTCGAATGGGCATAGCTGTCATAGGAGTGGGATACGATTCGTCGTGAGGTGCGTAGTACTTAAAGTCACCATCCAGATGAAAACCGAAGTTGTCGTCCATGTAGATTTCGAAATTTTTTACCCCTTCGACATTTCTGGCTATCCACCCGACACAACCGTTGAAGGTCACGAAGAGCTTTGCCAATGCACGACTGCCAAAGTTATTGTTGCAGTCGACGTTTCAAGAGAGTTTGTATGGTTGGTCAGTTTTCAACTCATCGACAGTCAGTAGGCCGGTCATAACGATTTGTTTTGCTTGCCATAACGGATGCATGGGGAGAAGCTGGTATGCTTCTGAGATGTCTACCTTCCACATTCGAAGAGTAATACGTTTACCGTGGCAAGCTCTGTATTGGCGAAGAGCGGCACCAAGTTGAATGATGGTATCCAGAGGTGCACCCACGATTGACTCTCTTGGTATCATTGAATTTAACGAGTACTTCCCAGCGCTGTGATTCACTACAAGGCGGAATTTATCTGTACGAGGTTTTGGTACTGCATGGACGGGCATGCTATACATTCCGGGTAGCAAATCAGGTCCGAAAGATTCCAAAAACCTCTGCTTCGCTACTTCAACATCTCGTTGTGAATGAATGAACAGTCACTCTTGAGAAGAACGAGGTGGCATCCACCCACGATCATAAGTCAGCGGGTAATTGTCATTCCAGTGAGTGTCTGCCCAAGGCCAGAATCCATTTCTCAAGCCTTCGCAAACTGATTGGATCAACGGTTTATTAGGATGGTTAGCAAGAAGCTGCTCGAAAACATTGACATCAACCGGTGTAATGATTTTGAAGAGGTGTGGGTGATCGGCAATCGTACGGTTAAGGGCTGCATTGGCAAATTCGTTAGGAGGAGGAGCTGGTAGAGGCAGGTCTGTGAGAGTACGATGAATAGTCATGCTTGTTCCCACCATAGAGTCATCCCAGCCATAACCACAGCGATAACGTGGAAGTTTAGCTGAGTATTCAAGCCTTTCTCGATCCACTCGTTCCAACGTCTGTCTGACAATCCGTGGCTGTATGGCCTGATCTTTCACATTTGGAGCAGATTCCGTGAATGTACCTGCACTTTGCTGATCGGTTTGGACAATTACCTGCATTCCACCTGCGACAAAATTGTCGTTTAGACTCTCGGAAGGAGGCAGTGCGACTTGACTCCTTTCTCCTGGCCTCAACCACTCCTGTCCCATAATCTGTGATGTGAGCCCTGTCGAGATGGGCGAAACGGGACACGTCTGAAAAAGCAACGTCATTTCGTTGTCCAACAAATTGGCGGACAGCTTTGTCATACGAAATGATTTGGCCATGGGCACTTTCGTCGATGGTATCGAAGAGGCTGGAAATATGGTCTCTGTAGGTGTCAAGCTCAAGGCTTCTATGGGGGAATGCAAAAAGTATGGCAGTTCTCCATTTATTGAAAGCCTTTCCCCAGTGGAAACTGGTAACAACTTTTTTCCCAGTTTCAGGTTCACCTTTGAGGTGGAGGGAAATACCCTTGCCAATCCTCTGTATCTTTTTTTGTCCAACTCGGGCCTCGTTGATACTTCCATAGATGACGTCAAAGTCGCAAGCTTGGTCCTCGATGACTTTGGACCATTCAGAATCGGGAAATTCGGGACATGCAAATCGACTTGTGAGTGTTCGCTTACTGTATTTCGGATCGAGGCGGTAATTCGACGACATTTTGTGGGTCTTACGGACATCTGCAATGAATCCTCCGATGTCTGGTTCATCTTCTGAAGGGAATAGGTCTTTGTCAATTTTCGTTTTCTTACTTGAACCAGACGTGGTACTGATTTCATCCTCGTTGTCAGAGCGGCTACTGGATCGTCCATGTCTTCGGTTCCTATGTCTCCCAGATCGGGAAGAGCCCCTTCCAGGTGGGTTATTGTCCTCATCTGAGGGATCTGGGCTCCCATCGGGGTCTCCTCCTGGGGCTGCTGTGGTGTCGAGCTGTGGGCCTGTGCCACCAATGGTTGTTGAACCACAATTGAAGGCTTGAGCTTGTTGCTCGTCGACATTGATGAGTCGTTGAATGTAATTTTCAATGGACATATTGATGTCAAAGCTGGAGTCCCGCCTGAAGTGAGCTGTAAGGAGCTCTGTGATGGTTTGCAGAGCAGAGGGTTTCGAGATGATGTTGGATTGGTAGTCGTCAACAACTTGTTTGAGTTGGTAAATGAGAGAGGTGTCAAATTCGAAGTCTTCAGGTGGTGCAGCTTGTCATGGGGTACTACTGATATCATCTTGCTCCTGATAGTTCTGTCGTGCCATCAATTGGGCATCCAACGTTTGACTGTCATCTTGAGTTATGAGAAAAATGACAATGAAACGATAGTTTGTATATTAAAAGTGACGGACAGAGCAAGGAGAATACAGATGATAGCGAGGGATAAGGCGGAACATGACAGTAAACTAGAGGCTGTAACAAGAAATAAAGTAATGGGTGAGATCACCCCTAAAGTCATACCTACGGACGGCGTCATCTGGGAGTAAGTGAAGGTGAGACAGCACCTGTGGTCAGGCGCCGTCAGCCACTGCCTGTGTTCAGGCTTTAGAGTTAAGAAGACCATCGCCTGTGGTCAGGCGAGGAATGCCTCTGAAAGCCTGTGTTCAGGCAGTGAGGACGTGGAGAGGGAGTGTGAGTACGAACCCAAGATTGTACTTGTGAAATTATATACTTAACCCGATTAAATCCTGGATGAATTGTTTACTTTCCCACCTGGAAACCTTATACTTTATCGGCTGTGAAACTCATGACCCGCTTTATTCTGGCAGTAGATGAGCGGGCGCTCATCGGGTAATCAGTTTCACGGTCGTTAAGTAAAAGGTTCTCGGACATGGGAAAGTAAATGGTTCACCCAGAATTTTAGCCACGTCTCTTGGCCAAGAATGTAAGACTTCTGGACCGGCAAAATTCATCCTTTCTTATTGCCATTCTCGATAATATTTATTGCACGCTAAATGATGGCCGGCGCAGTGCTAGAATTATGGAACGGGAGCAACACTAGGCCATCGTCACCCAGATAAATTTAATGATTTTAAAATACTTGTATACTCAAACCCCTCTATGATAATGTAGAGTGTCAGTCTCAATTTTCAATCTCCAGAATCTCAAGTTCAAGCCCGTATCTAATATTTAATTATAGCCTTCAGGCTTGAGAGGACCGATACCCTACAAAACGTAATTCACCCAGCAAATCCCGCCACGTGATCTTGCCGGCCCGCCACGGTTACAGTAATTTCGCTAAGTTGTCTGTTGGGCACCACTGCAGGCTCGCTCACGCAAATGTGAAATTAAGTACAAACGAAATTCGACGCATGCGGGACTGTAACCGTGGCGGGCCGGCAAGATCACGTGGCGGAATTTGCTGGGTGAATTACGTTTTGTCCGATACCCTCCTTCGGACCGGAACTATACACTTCTCTTCAGCTACTTCCAGACGACTTCTTCGCTTCCAGTTAGAGGTACTTGAGGGACTGAATATGAATCAAGGCTACAATACATCAACTCCTACATAATCTCAACCAGAAAAATACATCTGTGAGAAAGTCATCTGCATACCTGCATCTCGGAAGCACAACAATCCGGCGAACTTTTACCGGGATATCAAAGGCTCTTTCCCCATGATTGTCAGAGCAAACGTCTTCAAACAAGTCACCCCCGCTTCTGTAAAGTGATCATGGTCTGGGAGCCATCGCCGAGTGAGGACTTTCAATAGAAAGTCTGGATCCAGCCCAGTATGAGGGACTCAAAAGCAGACAGGACCACTTCCAATGGTTCATCAGCAGTGAAATCGCCAATCCCAACTTCCCCGAACGATCCATGAACATTTTGATCAACCCCATAAGTTTCTTGACTCTCTCGTCCATCCATAATCGAGGCGTCGACACAACGGCCACAAACATGGGATAATGTAACCGCGGTAGGCATAGAATTCCCCTTCGCTTCCAAATCGTTTGTGGTGTAACTGAAAATCAAATATGTTGATTAATATTTCAGGCGGAAGTCTGTAGACGGGGATAAAAGTAACCAGAATCGCTTCATGGACTTGTTCAACACGTCTTTCTTATTCTGGGCTGTCCATATTGTGGTGTTGAGCCTGTTGATTTCGACTTGGCAGTCTTTGATGTCGTTCTCCGCGTCAAGGATGTATTGAACGATGGTTAATCTCGATGGATGTGCTGGTATGTCGAAAGAGGTACTTCATCTCTGAAGTGATTTCCGAGAAGGCGTAGTCACTCAGGCTAGTGGGACATCTAAGAACCGACGACATGAAATACTTTGGTTTGAAGTTCTTCAATTCCGATAGATGGGGCCAGAGAGCGCACCAACTGCCAATTCTGAGCTGGCGTGACGCCTGAGGCCTGGAGACTCATGAGGGCGGAAAGTGAGAGGGACCGGGGCTCGGGTATTGCCGTTACTATCAATTTCACACCATCACACCCTCCCTCCATTCAATTTCTATGTCTGGAATTTCCCCCGAGAGGAGGTCCCTCCCATTCATTCTTCCTAGGTCTTGTCGGCCTTACCGGCTACACGGATGACATTGTATGCACCATGTCGTTGTCATCTTTCGGCTAATCAGAGTGGTCTAAACTCCGTGTCGACCCCAATTTCTGATCTTCTACATACATATTCAAGACCCCTGCGTCAAAGACAGCTGAGCTGTAAGGCACCATTACCGGTCGGTGGTTGGGCGTAAGGGCATCTTGATGTTTACTGGCACCTGAACTCGCTCCCCTTGTTCCAGCTATCCAACGTTGGCGTACCTCCAATGGCTCACTATTTTACAATTGGCGCGACCTTTCTCTTAGGACTGGTCCTGTACCACACTATCAAACGTTCACAACGTCGTCTCCCTCCAGGACCTCCTGGTTATCCCATTATCGGTAATCTTTTTGACGTCGGCGACCGTCAGGAATGGTTGACCTACCGAAACATGTCTGAAGATTATAGTCAGTGGTTTACACAGTTCTCGTATAAATTCTGTTGATTGATTGATATTCCGTTGGTCATAGACTCCGATATTATATATCTCAACATGTTTGGCACGTCGGTCGTTGTACTAAACTCCATAGAAGCGGCTCAGGAATTGTTTGATAAACGTTCTTCGATATACTCTGATAGGTACATCAAAGTTTCTAATCGTAGTAAGGATGTTCTACTCACGTTGACTGACCAGACCACGATTCACTATGCTGAATGAGTTGTAGGTGATGATATTCTCGGCCCCTTCCTCTCACATCTCTCTACCAGGACGGGAATGTCGTTCCACTTAGGTTTCATGCAATACGGTGATTGGTGGAATGGTAGGTCTTGTTCTTTGCTCCACAAGGATCCATGGTCTCACAGAAGCCAGAACATAGAAAGCTTTTCAAGAAGGAATTCCAACCTCCAGCAACAGAATTACACAAACCTGCCCTCATACTCTCTGCTCGTACACTACTTTTGCGTTTCTTGCACAGTCCGGATAACCTTGACCGTCACCTTCGGCAGTAAGTCGTCTGCAAGTTATTTTCCGTTCTAAAACTCCACATATTAATCTGATAACCCAGTGTGACTGGGATGTTCATTCTGACAACATCGTATGGAATAGACGTTGCCACAGATCCGACCGTTGACGATCCCTACGTCAAGATTGGAGAGAAATGTCTACAAGCGATGGCTGCAGCAGGGAATAGCACGCAGTTCCTAGTGGATCAACTACCCGTCATGAAATACATACCAGAGTGGGTCCCGGGCGCGGCATTCCAGCGCTATGCGAGAGAGTGGAAAAAATCTGTGACTGCGCTACCAAGAGTTCCGATGGAGTTTGTAAAGAAGTCAATGGTGAGTCATTTCTACGTATTAAATTCGTAAGTTTGCTGGATTAACGATATGGATCTATGATTTTTAGAAGAATGGGACTGCCAAACCGTGTGTGGCCACTCGAGTTCTTCAAGAGACAGAAGAGGACGATCAGTATCGCGTCATTGAGGAACTTCTTGAGAATGTCCTAGGCGCTGCATACGCAGGTGAATACTCCTCTCTTTGCCGACACTGTTAGTCACTCATCAATAGTCTTACCACAGCGGCCACCGATACTGTACGCGTGTTCAGAGTCCCCGTGTTCGATCCAGCTCACGCACTTTGTTGCCTTAGACCGTTTCGGCTGTCGAATCCTTTATCCTCGCCATGTTATTCAACCCTGATATTCAGAAAAAAGCGCAGAAAGCTGTCGACGAAGTCATTGGAGATGACCGGTTACCAGATTTCTCGGATATGGGGAAGATTCCATACGTGGATGCGTTGCTGAAAGAGGCGTTGAGGTGGAATCCGGTTACACCACTTGGTATATTCGGATCCTATCCTTCCTGATGTCAATCGATATGACTTATGTCCTGAAAAACAGCTGTACCTCACCGACTCACTGTGGATGATGAGTATAAAGGGTATCATATCCCGGCAGGTTCTTTAGTCATCGGAAATGCATGGTCAGTTCTCCCTTCCCCGTCTTTCGCGAATCATGCAAGAACCTTCTCGCTAAATCTGGAACTCCAAATTAGGTCAATGCTCCACGACGAAACGACTTATGGCCCCAACCCGGAATCCTTCAATCCAGAACGATTCCTTACACCAGCAGGCGAGCTCAACCCACAAATTAGGCACCCCACGGTCGCGTTCGGTTTTGGTCGTAGACAATGCCCTGGAAACGACTTGGCTGAGATGTCGATGTGGGTGACGATTGCGTCTATTCTTTTGTGTTTTGATATCAACAAATTCGTGGATGATGTTACGGGCGAAGTTGTGGAGCCGTTAGGGGAGTATACGTCCGGTATGCTTTGGTGAGTGTTCTGTTTGCGAGTGTTCTGCTTTTGACATCGTTAATTCGAATCGTCAGTTACCCGCTGCCGTTCAAGTGTAGCATCAAGCCACGATCAGCTCGCGTGGAAGCCCTGATTCGGAATGAATTCCTATGACCTTGGGACGGTCACTATCGTTGCTGTATAACAAGTTTTGTCTTTTATGTACGGACGCAAGATTTTAGTTCACTGGCATTTCCATGGGTTCAGAATATACAGTACTAATACTACTCAAGTCATTTGTTACACGATTTATGTGGTAGCTCTAGATTTTCGTTCACGCTGCATTACTTTTGGTCGAACGGTCTTCGCTCAGCTGGACTGTTACTCACAACGCTTTCTTTGGGAAACATACGCACATCTTGTACAGACAGTTCAAACCTCGAGATGCTGTCTCCCTGCTTTCCAGTGCGGAACTCTAATGTTAACTAGTTTCTATCGGTTTTATAGTACCCGATAGCATTGACAGTTGTTCAGAATCCAGAAAATCTGTTTTTTTGCTATCCCTGTCATCAATGCACCTAGTACCTCTTCACAGTACCTCTTCACAAAAACTTAAGATCTTGCTTCCTTGAAGCGAGAGTCGGCCTTGGGAAAAGAGAATTCTGTGCAGACCCATTTGTCCTCCGGCTTGACAATTGTTGATAGGGTAAACATTAACTACTCAATTTTCAAAGACCGACCAAAAAATTAATAGGTAGGGGAGCTTTACAGGAAAGAAAGGAGGCATCATACTATGTACATGCATGGCAAATTGCAGGATACTTTTTTTTTTGAGTTCGAATCAACGTTACTTCCTCTGAGATTTGTAGTGAGTGAAACAAAACCGCATCACGGCTTATTACTTTTTACTTGTGGGTTCGATCATGTCCATTTCAGACCCTCTCTGGTATCATCAACACCGCTTGCGCGGACACTGCATCCCCGAACGACCGGTCGAGTGTAGGCTCGTTACTCCAGTATGTAACCGTTTCTGCGAATCCATTGGGGTTATTGCTCTGATCGACAACTCCCTGCTCGTTCAGGCTGACTTGGAATTGGGTTCCGATGGTGGAAAAACTGTAGATATGAACTGCCTCTGAGTCGTCGTCGACAGTTGCAATCTGGCCCTGGCACGAAACCGTCTCAACACAAGTTTGTTTGTAGTCCTATGACTGACAAAGTCAGTTTTAGTTTGTCAAAAAACTTTCCGTAAACACTTACGCGGTAGAAGCTATAAAGCCCTGCGCCTAACAAAGCAGAAATGCATTAAATGGGATGAGCAGAATCTACTTGTGTGAAATCTATGGACTCACCAAAGATCGTGATGTTTGTTGATTTGACAACTCTGAGAGCCCAAGCCCCGCCGTCGAAGTTGTCGGGATCATGGTATGTAAGGTTAATTACGAATGGTTCGGGGACAGCAGGATTCGGTTGGTAGTAGGGCTGCATATTATGGTCTTGTCAGTTTGATCAACTTGAATAACCGACCAGTCATACCACACTTAGCGTTTCAGTCTGAATCAAGCCCATGTAATGATTCTTGGCATTGAAGAGTTGATATTGATATAGCGTAAAATGTTCAACTGCACGGAAGGCCGTAGTGAGAGCAGGCAATTCGGCGGTTAGTAATGGGGACATACAAGCTGGAGCAATATGGTCAACAGTTGGTCAGCAGCCTATCAGAAAAGGGCCTAGGAGAACGTACCAGTTCCAATCATCCATACTGGTCCCTGAGATTCCGACAAGATTCCGCGTCCTGCATAGATGGTAATTTGGGTGTCGCCATCACCGTCGAGATTATGGTCCGCAACCCAGACCCAAGTACCCTGGTTAACGATTCAGCAACATAGTGAGAAGAAACGATCCAGCACGACCTGGTGTTTACCTCGAGGTAGGCAGTAGCCGAAGGTTTCAATGCAATGCCTGGGAATGCCCCGAAGCAGTTGTCTATGAAGGCCCCTGCACCGCTTGTCGGGCAATTAAGCTGGAGATTTGTGCCATCCGCTTCATACCAAGATTCGCGATTTAGATTCAGAAAGCTTGATCAGAGTAACCTACTCACATCCCCCGATTCTATGCGTAAGATTGCGATTGACTTGTGTTCAGCAGGGACCGGGTGACGGCTATGTATAACTTGCTTGATATGAGAGTCCCACATACCGGCGCCACCGTTGACTCCTGACGGTTGTGCAACGTTCCATTCAACGATGATGGCACCAGGAGCTACGAGATAACGAGTCGACTAGCTTCTTGACAAGAACAATCAGCTTCCTCACCTGGTCCGATAGTTGTGAATATGATATCCGAAATCTCCACAATACCTTGACCATCCGGCTCCCCCACGCGAATAACAGGCATCGGCTCGTCCATGTTCTGGAACGCAGCACCCCCTCCGGTAATTGTGGTCCAAGCTTCTCCGACGATGTGACTATCCGCCGGTATAGTCAGAGTGGACTTTAAAATGTAGATTCCCGCGTCAAAGAAGATGATTTTGCAACCAGCAAACTATGAGAATGTCAAATGAATGTATTTAGAAACGACAAGTGAAATGGGTGTTCAACATACCTCGTCAAATACTGCTTGTAAGGCAGCAGTGTCATCGCTTCTTCCGTCTCCCTTCGCTCCACGGTCTTTGACACTGATGATTTGAGAAAGCTGATAAGGGACCCTGCGAGGGAGCCGTCGCTGGGTTTCGAATTTCGGATGAAAACGGGAGTGTTGGCAACCCTAGCATCAATGATTGCTTCAGCGCCGACAGACTGGTAAAAGGTTCAATGAAACTGGATCTGAAGTTGAAGTGTACACACAGACCTGTGTTTCCTGCGTTGTATCGCCGGTCGTAAGATCGAACCCCACCTGGTAATTCGGTTGAGCGATCAGTTGAGTAGACTCTGGCTAGTGCAGAGTCAATAACGCGTACTTGACAATTGTTAATGGTGACTCATTGGAATGTCCATCCTGAACCGGCATCAATTGTAAATTGATATCATCCTACTTTCAAGCACTCACCCCAGTTCCAGAACGCTGTGACACCGATTTGGACATTGTTAAATGTAGTGTTTCGGACTGTGAACCTGTTACAAAACTGTCAGCACCCACATTCATTCTTCTCAATATGAGACGAAGTCCCCACTTACTGTTGATTACCCCCGGCTATGCCGGACTTCCCTAAAGAAAGTGAGTAGAATTATGGCATAGGCGTTTAGGTATCAACGGCAGACCTCCGTTGAAAATTAGGTCTCCCATATAGCCTCCACTGCAACGTTCGTTAGCTTCCACTTTCACTTCCCGAAGTGTACTTCCCACCTGCCGTTTTCCATCCAGACGCCTGTCGATTTGGGGTCAGCCGCTTCTGAGTACAATCAGTTGCAGGTACAATAAACGCACCCTGGTGGGTTGTATCATTGTCCGCAGACATATGGAAGACGATGTTTGTCAGACTGGCAGCCTGAGATACTTGCCAGTGAATCCCAGTGCCCGACTGGCTTGCGGCAGGTACTCTGGCGACAAAACGATCTCAGCCTCACGTAAATCAATCTGTAGACGAGCATCCTTACTGTCTGAGGTCTATTTCGAAATTTCGAACGGAACGAAAGCTGCAGTCAGGGCAGTTTAGCACCATATGAGCTTGTAATGGCCGCATAGTGATAGTGACTCACAAGTTGTTTTGATTGACATACCATTGCGCGCCATTGCCTCCAGGAATGTAAGGGTCAAGGGTCAGCATCTACCGAACAAAGACATCATGAGCATGTAATGAGAGTTGACTAGCTTGACAAAGTTGGGTTACCAATGACAGCAGCCCCCGTGAAGTCTTTCGATGCAACTATGGTAGGCAACTCCCTTGCGTCTCCAACAAGTTGAGTGTAATAGTACGCGATTAGGGGAGCCGACACCAGATATTTTCTGTGCGAGCAAAGTCAGTGTGTATTGCGCACGATGAGATGAGCACAGACCCTTTTGGGAAATACACGAGGGCCGGAGATACTCTACGACACTATGTAGGCAATCGGTTGCGGCAGTCCAATTAATTGAAAGCTCACGTTGAGGGGTTGCAGAATTGAGCGCCTCCCCCACATCGTCCTCCAGAAGATATGGCGTTGCTGTTGAAGTTGTATTAGTGGGAGAACTTTCCAGAAACAGCGGACGAACTTGATCGCGATGGTATCATCTATTATGCCGTCACCTTTTGCGCCGTAATCCATGACGTTGCGAAAGACGGGGTAATCGCTTGCATTGGGATGGTATACTGAAACTCCCTGGTGTTTGATATTCTCCAGCCAAAATGGTTCTCCAGGAGCAGCGAGACCTGGACCTAATAAGATGATCCCAAAGCAGTGACCGAGTACACACAGCTAAGGATAGTCCCAAAAGAAAAGAAAGACAGGATCATTGAAAGCTTTTGAAGATTGCAGAAGCTGAGGTCGAAAGAGAATGGGGGGAAATGGCGAACTTCTAGAGTGAAGAAGGCGTTGACAATGCAACACTGTAACTATATATCTCCGTTTGCCACTCTTGACAGCTGAAGTGAGCGGGAAGATCACTGAATACAGAAGTGCTTATATTTTTGGCCATCAGTGGATGCCAGTTAATAGGACTTGGTCCATTTTTCATTTTTGATACGGTCAATGTAAACTCGCTGCATCTGCGTCGTCACCAATCCAAGGAGTCAAAAGCATAGTCTTTCAAAAACTTACATACCTTTGTACTTTGAATATTGTCAGCAGCTGTGAGAAAGCACTTCATTCTCGGTGCCAGTCTGATGTGGCATGTGAGCGCAAGGTACGAGTTGAGAAATACGGCGACCTACCTTAGAAGAGTTTCCATGTATTATATATCAATTGGCTCATTTGACCAGATAGTTCTTGATCAGCTCTGGCGGATTACAAGTAGTCATTCTCAATTCTAGGAATGAGTAAGAGGTTTGATGGAAACTGGCAGTGGCAGAGGAAGGTTAACGTTGGTGGAAGGCTTGTCAAAGAAATGAAAGCAGCGCGGCAGTCCGGTAATCTACTTATCCGATACATCTGATCATGGGCCCATGGGGAACCTGGAGAAAAGCCGGTAACCGGTTTCCTCATGAAGCTAGCCCTAGGCTCATACATTCACTACTCCCATCTACCTCGAACAACCGCCATGTCGACGAACAAAGGCAGAAGAACTTTTCTCATCGGTGGAGGATGCACGGCTTTTATCAAGGTACACCTTAATATATATCGGCTTGATTTTGACTCGAGTTAACGTTTGGGACCTTCAGCCAAGGGCAACAAGGACAACTGAAGATGTGAGTCCTGTTGCTTCCTTAGAGATGTCGTCTGAGAGGCCTATCTAGATGGGATTGGAAGCTGCAACTAAGGCACTGCTAGATGCTGGTCCGTGTACCCGTGCTCACATCGACGATTCTTCGTTTCACCGCTTTTCGCAGGCATCACGTACGACTTGGTAGAGCAAGCTGTGGTTGGATACGTCTATGGTGACTCGACGTGCGGACAGGTATGGTGCAGCCTTTTACGTCGTTCTACTGTTTGACATGTCATACAATCTTTTCAGCGCGCCCTTTACAACCTCGGGCTCACCGGGATTCCCATCACGAACGTAAACAACAACTGTTCCACAGGGTCTACCGCTCTCTTCCAGGCCAATAACGCGGTCAAATTTGGCGCGGCGGAATGTGCTCTCGCTCTCGGCTTCGAACAAATGAAACCTGGTTCTTTGGGCAGCAGCTTCCCCGACCGTAAACCGCCAACTATGCTTCTGGGCCTCCGAACCGTTGAAGTTGAGCAGCGAATCGGAGAAAACCACGGACCAGGAGCACCCAGGCAATTCTCTAACGGTGCAAAGGAGTACTTCTTGAAGTATGGTGGAGGTGTAGATCATCTCGCCAAGATTGGTGCGTCGCACGTCTGAGAAAGCTGAATGATCGCTAAGTAAAGACAACAGCCTCGAAAAATCACAAGCACTCCGTGAACAACCCTTACTCTCAGTTCCGGGATGGATGGAGCGTCGAACAAGTCTTGAAAGCACCAAAAATCACCAATGAACTGACGAAGTTTATGTGTAGCCCAACTTCTGTTAGTAGCGTCGACTTAACAGACCAGTTCCCTCGGGATTTACCTATTCTTTTTTTCAGGATGGAGCTGCATGTTGCATAGTCGCCTCCGAAGATTTTGTTCACAAGCACAAGCTCGAGAACCAAGCCATCGAAATTGTTTCACAGGCCCTTACGACCGACCCACCTCTCACTTTCGAGGAGGACAGTGCCATGGAAATTGTTGGATATTCCATGACAAAAAATTGTGCCGACAAGGTCTTCAAAGAGGCTGGCTTTGCACCTGGAGAAGGAAGGGACGAAGTTGGCGTCGTGGAACTACATGACTGTTTCGCCGCCAATGAGGTGTGTAGCGTTCGGCTTCTATCCATACTAATCTTTCTGACCCTTGTATCTCCTGGAATAGTTGATCATGTATCCTGCCCTTGGTCTTTGCAAGTTGGAAGATGCACCTAAATTCGTCGAGCAGGGTGACAATACCGTAAGCCGCCTAGTCCACTTTCCGCACGTTAAAATGTTGGTTCAGTTGGTTTTTTTAGTACGGAGGGAAGTACGTCGTCAATCCTAGCGGTGGCCTCGAAGCTAAGGGTCATCCACTTGGCGCAACTGGGTTGGGAATGCACTTCTACATTATGAGTACGTGCAACGTCCTTAAGTCGGTGTTTATCGTAACTAAAGCTCCTTCCATAAGTGCAACTCCGTAACTGTGAGGATCAGCTGTTCTTCAATATGCGTCCGAACACTCAACATCGTTTCTTTACAGGGGCGGGACCGATGCAAGCTCCTGGTCTCTTCGACACTCACGACCCGCGAGGCAAATACGGTTTGGTTCATAACGTTGGACTGGGTGGTGCTGTTGTCGTTTCATTACTTCGCCGACCCGAATTTTTCAAGCCTGGTGGCCCAGATGGCAGGGATCGGTATGCTTTGTTTCTGCGTTTTGTTTCAAAGATTACAGCTCACATATCGCGTTTCTTTTAGCGTCGGTTACAACCATGCTCACGAATGCCGGAGGGTCACAATGGCAGATGTGGACAAGGTAAAATCGAGGCAGGCATCCAAATATGTGTTGCAACACGCGAAGCTTTGAGCTGGGCACTATCTATGTATTCTTTGCTTTGGGGTGTTCTTTAGTCTAGGATCTATTACAGTACGCAGAAAAAAAAGAGTATAGTACAATCCGCAGGATTTACACGCAATCGAGGGTACGAGTGCAGTAGTAGCAGAACTCGATCCAGATGTACTGTATAGAGAGACATCTTTTCAGCGGATCCAAGGCGAGTTTGAGCAACAAGAGGTCCCACAGTATTGTATTTTTGCGAGTGACTAGCTTCAAGTCCTAAGGTCAAGTCGGTACCGCTTCAGTAGTACATAATGCGATGCGACGGAAGTGAACCCTATCGGAAATCCATGATCCTGCCCCCCGAGTCGGGTATTCACGACATATATTATAGTTCTAGCGGGGGATCGTATTAAAGAAGTGTCGATTGCGGCGTTGTTGATAAGGGTCCTCAATTCTCAGATTATGGAGCAGCCCACTAAAGATACAAGTCAAAATACATCAGAATTAAGGTGTCCAAATGCGACGAGGATAAGGGTAGAGATACATCAAACATCCAAAGGATTCGTAGATACGAGAGTCAAGGAGATCGAATAACGCAGTTCGCGTAGACTGATTACGTTGATGGGTCGTGCAGAACCGCTAATAGATATCGTCCGTCTATGACACAGAGTCAGCAAAGGGACCAAATGGAAGAACACGCCAATACCTGGCGATATCATGATTTCATGGCGTTTCGTTCGAATGCGCATGAACTTGACGTCGTCCTGTGCAAAGTAAACAGAAAGAGTTCAGAGCTAGACATGAAGATGAGAGAGATAATATCGACACACCCCGTCAGTTTCATTCCCGCCAATTTCGTCTAGACCACTTTGAACCGTTTCTACTATTTTCCCAATTACCCCTGCGTACTTTTTGCCTTTCTCCCCCTCAAAAACAACCCCAGAATGCCGTATTATACTGACAGGATGACCTCTCGAGAGTAGCATATATCCCAGGACAGACCGATGCGATGATAATAGTGATAGGGTTTGTTCGAGTTCTGGCGACATGCCGACAGAATGACTTGTTGATGCATTGGGTTGGGAGGCAAAGGCGTTATGGGACGGTGCGGACTGTGTGGATAAAGACTTGGTTTTACAATGAGCACAATATTCAAGAAAGAAAGTTTTAACCCACCATTCTTGGGAGGCGGGAGTTAAGGATTGAACGCGAAAAGGACTCATTATGTAAGCGCTGAATAGACGTGAACTCAACGTGAATTTTGAACATCAAAAACTACGCATAAACGAGTAATTCCACTGAAAAGAACTACAAGAGGCTGTGAAATAAGGACATTGAGCAATCGTAATAACCGTGAGAAATAAAATAATGTGTGATCGTGCAAAGAAGAAACCGTTTCAGTCATGGAGAGAAAAATCGATAGCAAATACGACAAGCAAGCAAGATATGCAAAGAAGAGCAGAGGTATATACTGCGACTGAGAAGATGATGAAAGATGATGAGCAATGAAAGAGTGAATGGAAGAGTTCTGAGTCTGAGGCTAGAGCAAAAATGTGAACAACGATATAAGAATAGACTGAAAATGTGAAATGTGTGAAATGGAAAGTAGAGAAATCAACTGAGGCGGGATAGCCGCCTGTTGAGAGTCTTTCCAGGGACTATGGCCTTGAACGCACGGCGAACGATCGCGACTGTGGTATTGCTCTGATCCCTGAAGACTTCACGCTCTCCTCCCGTCACGGGCGTCGAGGTCATGACACCGAGTTCGTCCACCACGATATGCATTTGATCGCTGGATACTGGGGGAGGCATTTGCCTACGGGTGGAATAGAACGCTCGATGTCTCGCAGGAACGTTTTCCGGTGATTTCATGGTGTTGTGTACGGGTGCCCGTACATCAGATTGATATCCTTTACCAACCCGTTTGACACCAGATGTGGCCATCAAGAATCTATCATAAACCCCTTCAAGTTTTCGCTGAGTCGGACTATCAGGAATTGAGTGGTCTAGTGGGCTCGAATCTCGCGGCGGATAGGGTTCCACAACCAGCGGGGAGGACGTCAGTTCATCAAACGACTTGCTGAATGGCGGAGGCGTGTGTAGATGGTCAACATCATCTCGGCTTCTAACCGGAGGTGCAATAAATATGCTCCTGTCGACTGCTTGAGACAGACGAGGAGACGATGGTGGAGCAGGAGGTTCTAGCGCAAATGGTCAGTACTAATAAGCAGCGCCATAAGGTTCAAAAGCACCTTGGTTGAGGGCGGCCGTTAATTCGGAAGGAGGCGCAATATGACGTTGTAAATGCAAAAGATTTCCATGAGACCTGCTCTTTTCTTTCCTCTTGGATGGAGACTCATTCAATTCAAACGGAGTAACGTGTCCAGGTGAAGAGGTCGAGACTGTTGCTCGACGGGGCCGAGAGGGTGTTACGTGAGGTTCAGGAAGTGAACCGGCCTTGAGTTCCGTAGGTTTTTCAGAGGCTGGGGAAGTGCACACAGTCGTAACATAGGATGTCATTGAGTCAGCAGTACTTGAATCAAGCAGAGACTGGTCAGAAAATATCTCGCTGGCCGCCATTACTCGTCTGGGTAGGCGGGATGTGCGATTACTGTGAGGGCGAGAGGCAGGAGGAAGAGGGAGTGGAGGCAGAGTAGCAGCTGGACCATTCGTAAACGACTGTCGAGCATCTTCGACGACGCCTGCACCCCATGGTTAGCGTTGAGCGAGTTACATCGTGATCATAACTTACGCTCCACATTTCGCATCCACAATGTGAGACGGTCGGTTTGATTGTCAGCGCCAACACGCTCGTTATGAATGGCTTGTCTAACAACCGGTAGTGATGACTTGGCTGAGGTCCACAGTAAGCACAGATACACGGGCAGAAACGGAGCTGCTTACCTTCGCGGACGAGACCCTCATCTTCCCATGATTCCCTCTCACTATGACTAACTCTTGATTCCAACTCCTCTTGCTTGTCAGCAGTGATATCACGAACTGAACTGTTTCTTCCCAAAGTGGACGACTTGTATTTCTGCATAGTCTTATCTAAAGCGAAAAAATCGATCGCACGACCGCATCGAAAAAGAAGAATCCTACCTATAGAGGCTCTGATTCTATGCGTGAAAAAGCCTGAACGCCTTTTCTCGATACCATGCTGCATTATTGGTTCAGGATCGCTTGTAGAAACATCAACCGCTGCAGTGTCGTTTCGTCAGATGAACGAAGGAAGAGGGCAGAATGAATTCGCGCACATGGAAGTCGCATCGGGCTTGTTACGGGAATTTGCGGTAGTGACATAGATGTAATTTCGGGAGGAGGGGAGGGGACCCTATGATACTGTTTCTTGTCAGCTATAGCAGGCTTGCTCTGATCTTCCTTCGCAATTTGGCTCTCGAGGGGCTCTACGTCATGATCGAGATCCTCAGTCGCTGTGTCTCTTTCGAGCTCCTCGAGGCGCGAAATTTCCCTTAGCCTTTCTCTCTCACGCTCCCACTCTTGGACCCTCTGAGCGACATGGTTCTCTTTCCCTTTCCCTTTCTTCGGAGGACCAGCCAATTGGGCGAGCATTCCTACTTTGTTTTTCTCTACCACTTGAGCGCCAGACGGCTTGTTGGTCACTTTGGGTGCTGAGATGTTGCCTTGATTTGGACTGACGACGCCAAAGGGTTGACGTTTACGGACATTTCCATCCGAGTTGTTGACAGGATTCGGGGAAGTAGGAGGTGACCCCTTGATGGGTGAAAGGTCGATTGGTTTAGGAACGGGTGCGCGCTTCCGGGCTGGCGCTTCATATGTTTATGTCAATTTGTCAGTTCTGTAATGCAGCGGAAAAGAATTACCTTTCGTCGCGTTCACCTTGGGTTGTGATTTGGACTTGACCACGGTTTTGGCACGGGCACTAGAGTCCGGCGACACAACGGGAGACTTGTCACTGGCCCCGCCTGGGGAGGTCCATGGTGGGGTCAGATCCATTAGCTTGGTGATGTCCTTCTCAAAGACAATTGAGGAACCATAGCTGGACGATCGCCCTGCAGGAACGTCAGACAGAAAAAAATTGTTCAAAGGAATGTCGCATACGATGAGACGATTGACCATCAGGCAACCAATAAGGATCCTTCATTGCCTCAGTAGCTGTACAACGCAGATCGGCATTAGGAGCCAGCATGCGTCGTAAAAGCTTCTCTACTCCTTTCGACATCTTCCAGCTACCGATCCACTTCCCACGCAACTAAAAACAAACACCATTATTGTGAGGGCGGATACAATAAATGCGGGCAGAACTTACTGTGCGTGACCAGTACTTCTCGAGATCTTCAGGTGTTAAGCAGTTTTCCGTGTCTGATTCCTCAAACGGAGTTCGGCCAACAAGAATTTCAAAGAAAGTAACTCCCAGCGACCACATATCCGACTTGCGAGTATCGTGAGGGATGCCACGAGCGCGTTCCGGAGAAAGATACTGGCAAAGGGAATTCAATTTTTGGTCCCGACACTAAAAAGATGACGTACCTCTGGTGTACCATAGGAGCAGCGACTATGAAATGCAGTAGGTGACTCCAGATCGTACGACTCGGCAAAACCAAAATCGCACAGGATTGGAACTCCTTTCGGAGACATGAGGATGTTCGCCGGCCTAGGGAGACGTCAAAAAAGAATTTTAGGACGGCTGAAAGCACATACTTAATGTCGTTGTGAACGACACCACGTTTATGGAGGTATTCCACGGCGGAAAGAAGGAATCGGAACCACCTTCGAGCGTATGTTTCGGCCACTTGTACTGTGATGAGATCTGGGTAATATGCCCTGCGGGAAATTCATGTTCATGTTGTGAAGACAGTTCTGATGAGTTTGAACTCACATCGTGACGAGAGCGTAGGAGGGAGTGAGAAGAAAGGAATAGAAGGGGACGATCGAAGGGTGGGGATCTGATTTGAACTGTCGAACGATCCTCATTTCGTTCCATCTATGGTCTTTTGAGCTCTGGGAGTTCAGAAACCAAGCAAAACAATACGTACAATGATTTGACGCGTGCAGCACTCGTCTTAATTTCCTCAGGTTTTTCGCCTCGACGATGGACCAGCTTCACGGCGAAGCTGCTCTTTAGAGACTGGTCAAAGCTGTCTCCGGTTGAAAGCATCTCAAACGATCTCGGTTCGCATTTCCAGACGCTCCCCCAGTTTCCGAAGCCAACCTATGAAAGAAACTTTTTAAGTAGAGTAACTCAGGGAGTAAGAAAGGTCCTCACTTCCTTGATGAAGCGTAATCTGTGTGTTAACTCTTCATCATCATGAAACGAAAAAACGTCAGTTGACTTTTCACGAGAGCTGCCGTGATCCATAGTCAGAGATTGGGAGGTAAAAATACAAAGGAGAACAATGGGGGTCGCTGGGACAATGGGAGAGGAGTGGAAGTTGCCCAAAGACCCTGACGATTTGGTGGACACGAGGTGTGATGAACCAGGACACAACAAAACGAAACAACGCGCTTTACGTGGGAAGTCAAAACGCGATCTCATGATTCTGATGACAAATTCTTCAATACATCCGTTAAGTCCGTTTCCAGCGATTTGACATATCGAGGATTGAAAAATTGATATTATCCTGAAATGATTGTACAAGTACAAGCAATGCGACCTAGAGATACAAAATGACAGATGTAGCAGAAATAATTAAATTAGGGAAATTCCTCAAGGTGCAGGTCCTGGAGGGGGTGGTCTTTTCAAACTTACTGGGCCACCAGCGGCTGGCGCAGGTTTGATACGCTTCGCTAAGGAGTCGTCTGCCGGGGAATCTGGTGCGGGACGTTTCGCTGCCCCATGAATTGAGACGCCACCAGCTGGAGCAACTGAAGGTGCTGCTCCCCGTTTTGCGGGAGCCCCGCCCCTCATGCCAATCGTCCTTGCAGCGACGCCCGGAGGGCCAGCACGGGCGATAGGAGCGCCTCTTCCCCGACCAACTCCTGAGGAGGTACCGGCAGCGGCAGACGTAGGTTGTACTGTCGTTGCAGCCGCTTGGGTGGCGGTGGAAGCATCGCCCGGTTTCTGTGGGAGGGAAGGTGCGGCTGCAGGTGTAGTTTTCGCTAGTGGTTGTCTGGGTTGTGAGGGTCCGGCACTCGGTGCAGGCTTTACTGCAACAGATGGCGAAGCAGGAGGTGCTCCAGCGGTGGTGGGTTTGGTAGCTGCGGTATTGGGAACGGCGGTAACAGCAGCCTGAATGACAGTATCCGCCGGAATAGTACCATCCTTCTTCCATGCTTCCACCTGTGCCTCGAAAGCTCGTAGCCTAAGCTGGGATCGCTGCAACTGACCCTCCTTGACCCGCAGTTTGGAATTGATCTCCATCCTTCCCCGTTCAACGGCAGCTTCCAAGTCCTTTTCACGAGCCTTGTCGGCTTGCGTATCAGGTGTAGCCTCTGAGATTGAAGCTTGCTTCTGAGCAGCAACAGCTTTTCCGAGATCCTCCTGATATTTGGCAGCAAGCCTCTTCTCAAGCGCTTCTATTTCAGCCTGATGTGTCTTTACAAGCTCCGAAGAATCAGCAGGAACTTCTGACGGCTGTGATGAGATTTCCGTCTTGGCCTTATCGACAGCGGTCCGTATCGCTTCTTCTTGAGCGCCAAGAATCTTCTGCTTTTCGGTTGCCCAGGTTGTCCTGGCTTTCTCCTAAAAGTACTTTCAGCATTTACCATGAAGTAGAGAAGGAATAGCATCTTACGAAGATAGCCTTGTTTTTCTGAGCGACCGTGCTAGCCCTTTCAATCTTCTCAGTTGCATCCTATTTAACGGAACGATGAGAATAGTGGCAGAAAAAGGACGGGGAATAATACCTTCAAGGCAGCTTGAGCCTGGTCTCTGGTCTTTAAAATCTCAGTCTTTTCGTTCTCCCAGGCTTGTCGCGCCTCCTCAGTACCTCCGGGAGCGGAAGTAGCAGAGCTAGTCCATGACGCTTTCTCCGCTAGAAGACGATCACGCTCTTCTCGTAACAAAGCCTATCTCCGGGTTAATCACCGAAATTGAGGTGTCAAGGTCGGTGAACGTACCAGGGCAGCCTGGTCGGCCTCATTAGGAAGAGGAGCCTGTTGACCCGCCTGAGTAGCAGTTTGTAGGACTTCAATTTCCCTTTGCAGCGCGGCAACCTTCGATTCCAACTCCTTGTTGTGAGTCGACAACGCAGACTTCTGGCTGTTGAGGTCACCCATTCGTTCTTTGAAGCTGGTCATATTCTGACTGAATTTCTCTCTGTAAGACGCGAAATTCTTCTCGAGTGCCTCCATCTAAAACATAGAACGTCAACACATAAAAAGATAGATTCCAGCCAATGTGTTGATTTTACCCTCTGCTTCTGCGTGTCTGCTTCTTCCTGCCGTTGTTTCAGAGTCGCTTCCAGTTCGGTCTTTTGTGTCTTCAACTGCTCAACTTCATCCTTCAAAGCTTGTAGTTCAACTGGATCCGTCCGGTCATACTACACATAATTCTTCAGCATCAAGTACAAATGAAAAGAGGACGGAATCTCTACCTTGCTCAGCAGCTGCTGGTTACGTTCCTGCCATCGGCGATTCTCATCTTCCAGACGTTTGACCTGCACGTCTTTTGCTTCTAACTCCGCCTTTCCGACCTTGTTAGACTCCTCGAGTGGCCCGAGCTTGCGTGATAAGACATTGAGTTTGGCCTCCAGCTCTTTGGCGCGCTTTGTTTGAGTCTCGCACTCAGCACGCAACGTGGCGTTGCTTTCCCTCAAGATATTGAGTTGATTGATTCGCTCGACCAGTTCATTGTGTTGGACAGCGGATGCAGCGGCTTCAACTGCGCGTTCTCGTTCCTTGAGAACAGAGAAAATATGAGCTTGGTAAGGGGCAAGACGCGGGAAACAAACCTCGGAGAGTGTCTGCCTAACCTCGTTCAACGCCTGCGTGAGATGATCTACCTGGGCCTTGAGACGGGTGTTCTCTTGCTTGCTGAGTTCGAGTTGAAGGTCGACAATTTCCTTCTGTTTACGCAGGTATCCGATGACCAAACGTAACTCCGAGAGTTTAGCATCAGGATCAGCTCCCTGATTCTCTCCGTCAGCAGCAATCTCTGCATTTGCGGCCTGTCGGATACGAGCAGCTTGAGAGCTGACAGACTCAAGGTGTTGGTGGAGGATCTGATTCTGCTCAGTTATTTCGCGGTGGCTGTTTGAAACCAACATTTGTCAAAACCAAGCAGACCCCAAGAGAGCGAACACAATTTACCGCCGGCTTAATTCAGACATTTCTTTGTCAAGTGCTTGCCTTTGGGATTCCCAGCTAGCTTCGGACGTCGCAAGTTTCGCAGTCGCAGTTTCAGCAACGGTCTGGTGTTCTCGCACGGTCGCCTGGACCGTGCTGAGTTGTTTCTTGAGCTGTTCAATGGTCTTGATGGACTCGGCATGGGCAAGAACTTCGTTGGAATATTTCTCCTCGGCAGTCTGAATAGAAAAAGAGTATCAGACATTACAAGCATGCACTTGCTTAGGAAAGACACACCTTCGTTCGTTCCTCTTGCAGCTTAGCCTCGTTCTCTCGAGACAGGCGGTCGTTCTCGGTCATCTTTTCGGACGTGCTGAGATCAACAATAGTGTCTTCAAGAGTCTTTTTGTCATTAGCCCAGGTAACACGCTCCGACTCGACTTGTTTCTGCAGTTCGCCATGCTTTCCGTTAAGCTGGGACAGCTCCTCTTGAGCGTCCTTGAGCCTTTGCTCCAGTGCTTTGTATTCGGACTGTGAAATTTAGTGAATCAGAAAGCTGATACCAACAAAATCCCTCACCACATGTTTTGCGATCAGAGCTTCCGTAGATGCCTTGAATTCATCAAAGGTAGCATTAAGGCCTTCCAAAGCAGTCTCGTTGGCCTGGCTGATCTCTTTGAATTGATCAACATGACCTCGTGCCGTCGTTAGATCCATTTCGGTCACTTTGAGCCTAGAACTGGTCGGGTGTAAGACCCAAATCGGTATTAGTGACGAGGGGAACAAACATACCGAAGTTCGGCAACCTCAGCCTCCAACTGTTGCTCCCTGGACATAGACTGGTCCACCACTGTCATGTTGGGGATGGCGCCAGAAGGGCGTTCGTAAACAGCAAGTTTCTCTGATTTGCCCTGAAGCTCTTTAGAAATTTCACGAATCCGCTCATCTAAGTGCGTTTTGTTGGTTTCCGCTCTGGCCAGAGACTCCCGTGTACTTGAGAGATCTTGCGTCTACAGAGGGAGCGGATACCACGCGTCAGACAATGGAAGCATTGCAGCTGGTGATGACATACCATCTTGTCCAGACGGGTCTGCATATCCTTAAGTTCGATATCTTTCTGAAGGGTCACTTGGCGAACAGTATCCCTTTCTTGGAAGAGCTGTGTTCTCAAGTCTTGCCTACAACATTCAAGTCAACTTTACGCAAAACCAAGATCTCTTAGTGAGACGGAATGACATACGTTTGGCCTTCGAGGAGCTGCACTTGACTTTCTAACCGCCGACGATCGTTGTCCCCTGACCGCTCCAGATCGCTATGCATCTTTTGTACATTGCTCATCAGATCCGACAAATGGGCACGTTCCACAGAAAGGCTCTTGTTTTCTTCTGTCAGTCGGCTTTCAACACTCTAGACGAGGGAGCTGAATTAACAAGTTACAGAGAACGAAGATGACGTACCTCCCATATCTTCTTTTCCGCCCGCAAGTTTGAGCACTCGTTCCTCATCTGCTCAAGCCGTGCAGAGGCGGTTCGAAGATCTTCTGTGACACGCCCACACTCCACATCAGCACGAGTCCACTGATCGTACAGTTGAGCATTCCGTTTAGTGAGATCCTCGACCTCTTGACGGTGTAACGAGAATGCTTCTTGATTCATGCGGTTGCGATCTGAAGGAGAGGATTTAGGGAAAGAGCGCATACAAGCATGGTAACACTGAATCACCAGAGAGATATTCGATCTTAGCGTTTGCCTTCGCCAGTGCAGCTTGGAGTTGAGCCGATTCCCGTTGAGTGGCTACTGTCTCTTCCCGTAGTCGACCAACGTCGAGTCCCATTTCCTTGCGATAAGCATCAAATTGGCTTTGAATCTCAGCGAGCTCCTGAACGAGCTCCGACGATCCACCAGAATGAGTTTCCGAAGGAACAGCCGTGGGCATTCCAGCTTCTAGCCTCTTGATGATAACTTGGAGAGCCTCGACTTCTCTCTTATATGCTTGAATGGTGAGCGCATCGCTCTTTTTCTGTTTCTCCATTTGTTTCGCGAGGTCTTGCATGGCCTCATGAGCCTCCCTAATGGCTTCTGCCTGCTCCCTTTCCATCGTTTGTCGGTATTCACGTTCTTCATTCTCTAGCTTTTGACTAACCTCCCGAGTGATCTTTAGAAGTCTCTGGTTCTGCTCCTGAAGACCATCTATCGAGCGGAAAAGGACAAGGTGATTGGTGATAACGGTGCTAACATCTTCAGCCGGCGGAAGCATTGCTTCCAATTCGTCATCGGGTGGTATGTTAGGATCATCCCGACGTGCGATTTCTCGTAGTAGAGTGCGAACTTGACGACCGAGGTCTTCCAATTGTTGATTGAGAAGTTGGTTCTCCTTCGCAGATTTGGTCGCTTTTTGAGCATTTTCTTGCGCAAGCTGAGCCTGCGAGTCACGATCAGTTATTGCTCGAGATAGTTCGGTTGCGAGCTGTGAATTCTCTGATGATACTCTCTCGTATTCGATACGTTGTTGCGACAGGATAGGAGCCTGAAAAAGAGATCAGCGAAGACCGCAACATGAGAACTCGTCCGTACCCGTTCTTCAATCTGTGCCAAAACCTCCGTGAGGGTACGGTCCATGTGGTCATACTCGGCACACTTCTTAGCATATTCGTCCTGAAGCCGGACATAGTCTGCATACACCTCGGTGAATCCCTTGCCACTCTTTTGAACCCGACTAGCCATTGCGACGGTTGGGCTCAAGCCCATCATCGCACCCGTCTCACTCGTGGTACCTGAAGACGTCTCGGCGCGACCAGGTAAAGGCAGTTCACCACGACCCATCTTCTCCAAAACTTTCTCCAACTTATCGACCTTAGACTCGGCACTCTCCCTGGCTTTCCTTTCTCTCTCAAGGTCTTCCTTCAAAGCCGCTTCCACTGAGCTTGCCTTCTCTCCTAAGCCAGCCCATTCCTGTTCAATACTCTCTACAATATCTCGCGCCTGCTTCTCTCTCTCCTCAAGCATGGTAACCAGTCGTCTCAACGAGTTGGCTTCGCTTGAGTATGTTGCTTCTTGCTCGGCCAATTGCCCGGTAAGGTCCTGCACCTTGGCGAGTGCTTGAGTCAATTGGTGGGTTTGGTTAGCATGTGAAGACTGAAGGGCTTTCAAAGTAGCTTGTGTCGAGTTATTGTTCTGAGTAGCAGCGTCGAGGTTTGCTTGCAATGTCACCAGCTCCGTCTGTTTCGTGCGGCGGTATTGAGCGAATTCTTCCGACTTGGCAATAAGTTCTCCATTGACCCGTTCAAATTCCGATTTTGCGAGTTCCACCTGTTGACTGAGTGTATCGACCTTGAACTAGTCACTAATTAGAGCCTCGTAGATAGTTGGAGGGTTTGAAGGCGAACCTTAGTCGATGTCTCTATCGCGCGAACCTCACGAACCTGACCCTCGAGGGTTTGATGTTCTTGACGCGCATCCCTCAAGTTGGCACGAAGAGTTTTAATCTCCTCTAGTCGGCTATGAGTCACGAACATATCATAAAGAAATTACCCGACATACCATCACGTTGGCTTTCCTCCTGTTTCAAACGACTGATGATTCCAAGTAACTCTCGCTTCTCGCGTTCAGAATCATTGAGACGATTTTTGAGATCTTGAAGTTCCGAAGAGGAAGATGTCTGAGAGCTCGACAGAGCTGCGACTTTCACTTGTAATTCATTCTGAGAAGAGACTACGCCGGTTTAGTACTTTTACGGTGTTTACATAAAGAAAGAACATACGGAGTTCATCCCGTTCTCGTTTGACTTGCTTCAAATCGTCCTGAATAATCTCCAACTGTGTCTCCGAGTCCTTGGATTGCCTTTCGCGATCTTGCAAAGCTTGGTCTAATTCCACTTCTTTCTTCTCCGCTTCGGCTCGTGATTCATCCAATTGTCTTTGAGTGTCGTCAAGCGAGGAACTTTGAGAGAGGAGTAGCTGGTACAGGCTAACTATAGCATCGGGGGAAGGTGAGTTTAGATCAATGTCAATGTCCTCTGGCAGTATGTTTGAGAGGGCGTCCAGGTCGAAGTCCTCAGGTATGGGGACAACGAAAGAGGAGGGGTACTCGAGTTCAGCGTGAAGTCCCTCATCGTCCTTGCTCTTTCCACTCCTCCTGGTTTCTACCATTGTGGTTTAAAGAAGAGCTTGTGGTATAGCCACCCGAGCTCGACTTGGTGGGTGGAACAACGAAAGACGGTCGAGAAGGAATAATGTCACGTGAGTCCGGATAATTAGGTAATCTGATTTGATCTTGAACCTTATTTTTTGGTATCAACACAACCTTGAACGACTACCACTTGGAACTTTGGGTGAGCTTGAACTTCGCTCCTTCGCTCTTCATACCAAATTTACTTTCTTATAGTCACCTTCTGACTCATTAGCAAGCTCAAAATGAGTTACGTCGCCAAAGGAGAAAAAGAATATGATGCTACCGGCGCCCCAGTGCCCGCTGCCAAAATTCACAAAATCAGGATCACACTGACGAGCAGCAACGTCAAGAACTTGGAGAAGTGTGAGTATCAATTTTCACTTACCCACTCAAACTTGCTCAATGAGAGTAGTTTCGACGGACTTCATTAACCGTGCAAAGGAGAAGCAGCTTCGTGTCAAGGGCCCCGTTCGTCTCCCTACCAAGGTCTTGAAAATTACCACCCGTAAGACTGTACGTATCTACGTTTTTTCCCCGACTATGTTTGTCTGACACGCTGCCTAGCCCTGCGGTGAAGGATCGAAGACCTGGGACCGATACGAGTTGAAGGTCCATAAGCGCCTCATCGACTTGCACTCGCCAAGCGAGATCGTTAAGCAGATCGTACGTTTTCCGGTCACTTACAGTACTCAACATGACTGAGTTTTATACCCTAGACCTCCATCAGCTTGGAGCCTGGTGTCGAAGTCGAGGTTACTATCTCTGCTTAGGTCGACGCTCGTTCATAGCTGTCAATATACGCTCTGAAGTTTCTGCATCCTCATCTGCATTTCTTTTTAGAAAAACATGTGGTTTATCTCAACACGAAGCTAGCAGCAAGCTTGTGAATGTCACTTCTGAGCATCTATTGAGAGAATCATAAACCGCGTCAAATTAAAACTGATCATAAAAAGATGGTCTAAGTAACGACGCATATGACAATCCTATAGAAACATTCAGGTTCAGAAATGGTGTTGACAAAAAATCACTCACGCAGCCAAAACCGTGCTTGGAGGATACTTTTGTCCTGTATCACTATTTCTATCGCCGTGTGAGTCCGTCGTGGAATTTGTTGCATTAGTAGTGTTGTACGCCACTAAAGAAGCAATCAGATAGCCTGGGGCCACGTTGCCGCTTTGAATAAACCCTTGTACCATATCGTACGAATCGTTTAGCTGGCTAGGGTTGTAATTGCTGTAAATGGAGGCCAACTGTCCGAATTGGTATTCAACGAGACGTGAAAACGTCAAGCTTTGAGTTGGAAAATATCGAAGACCTAGTCGAAGGTATGTGGATCTGCGTATTCCGGGTTCACTACACAAGCAAATGAGTCCAAGGAATAAAGAAGCTTCCCGCTTTTTGAGTAAGATACATCGCTTGGAGGAAGTCAAAAAAACCTACAGCGCCCACTGCTCCTTTGCTCCGAGCTAAGGCAAAGATGTCAATCTCTTGAGAGGCATTTGTCGCATTTTGATCGCACGAAACCAAAGCAATCCAGGGCGTTTTGGCTTGTAATTAGCTTGTGAGTATGTAATTATAAAGGGAACAGACAACCATCGTAGGTATAACTAACTCGCGTCCGTAAGACTGTTGGCGAATTCTTCCGAGAAGTGAACCTACAGATTATTAGCACCGTAGAAGGGAAAGTGGCTTCGATTCGCACCTGGCTTAGTCCTTGCTACCGTTCCCAACTAGCTCGTAGGAAACATATTGTGTGTAGGATCTGAAATGGCATTCATCGAACAGCAATAAAATCATCGAAATGGTATGAACTAACCCGTTTGGACTCTACCAGTGAAGGTTGAGCGTAGAGACGTCAGTTGCGTTTGGCACCCCGGGAATTCCACCACCAGTATGATTGGTAGGAGAAGCAGGAATATAGGCAAAATGGGAACGGAAGAGCGAAACGTGGACTAGCAATGACAATCCCCTCATTTTCCTCTCCTGCCGAGGGAAGGTGTTACCTATGCCACTAGGACGGACGCATTAAAACGAGCACATTCAAGCAGATTGATGCCATCGTCCCATCCCCGCCCCTCTCCCGAGAGCACCATAGAACTGTTCTTTACTGAAGCTGAGAAGTTTGAGTGAGGACAGGTACGCTGCCGGCTCAATATCGTGCTGATCAACGGTCCTTTCGTTGCAAATGTCATTTATCTAAAGTACATACACATTGGTTCGCTCCTTTCCACTATATCATCAGCATTGAACACCTCACAGGCTCGCACTACTCGCGAGTCATGACCTTCAACTCCCTTGCTGAGAGTCCAGGAGTGACCGGTCAGAAAAAGTCGTAGATATATAGGACACATGTACTGTATGTATATTACAACGAAGTAAGAAATGAAGAGGACGAAGACGGAGACAATCAATCTGCAGTTTTCTGTTTCTTTTTCGGAGGTTCCGGAGCGTCCTTGTCTGATGCTTTAGGCTTGGGTTTCGGCTTTGGCCTGGGCCGCTCCTTCTCCTCATCTACATCCATGGCATCGTCCTTTGCGGTCTTTGTCTTCGGCTTCGGTTTAGGCTTCGGCCTATCGTCGACGTCCATGGCGTCATCTGCCTTCTTCTTAGTCTTCTTCTTGGGTTTCTTCTCTTCCTCTTCGTCATCGTCATCCGCGTCGCTATCATCACCAGCCTTCTTGGATTTCTTAGGACCCTCAGCATCCTTTCCGTTGCTTTTCGTCTTGACTTTCTTCTTCTTCTTTTTCGCAAACTCCCTGTCACCACTGGCGTCAGATGCAGTCGCTGCGCCGCCCTCCGACGAGTCGGTGTCCGTCGGTGAGCCAGAGTCGGAAGAAGATGCCTGAAAGTCCTCTGCGAAGAAGATGAGTTCCTTGTAGACGAAAAGATAGGTACGAAGGTACTCACCGTCTTCTTCGCTGTCTTCATCGGCATCACCACGGCTAGCTTTCGCTGGTCGTTCACCACTCGAGCTGTCACTTTGCATCTCTTCATCTTCATCTTCATCGCCAACCGCAGCGGCTAATAGTTCTGCGTCTGCCACCATCTCGTTCTTGATCCTAAGCTTCTTCTCTTTCAAATACGATTCTGTGGGTTCATGCTCCTCCTTGTTGATATTTGTGAAAGTAATTTCGCTACCGCCTTTTGTCACAACTTTCAGATCAAAGGTCCTAGCTGCGGTGGCACCCATACTAGAGCCTACTCGAGAGAACACGACTTGGTGGATATCCGACAGCTCGATAAGAGAAGGCTGTTTAGATACGAAGAATATGTATTTTTCCAGCATGAAAAGATCGCCTTGAACAGCCTTGAGGTTGGCCTTGATACCGGGATGGCCATCACGACTAGTAGGTTATGAGCGAAAATAGAAGAACAGCAGATAATCATTGGCAGATACCTCTGGAAGCTGCCTGCACCAATTATCTTCTTCCCAGAAAGAGCGCGGAAGACGCTCGATACTACCTCGAATGTCGGCTCGTCGTAGTTCTTCTTCAGCTTTTCGTACTTGGCGACTTCTTCCCTGTCATAATGTGAGCGAATATCTGTAAGTCCCATTAACTGCACTCACTCGTCCATGTTAAGCTCGGCTGTGGTCTCCTCCTCCCGGCTGAACTGCATGATAAGGTATTGATAGGGTGTTTGCCCTTGCCTTAGTGGATTCGTCAGTCCGAGCTACATACAAGATGTCACTGCCCCCGCCCTTGAACGAAACACGAGGATACTCACGATGAATAAGACATGAAGATCGTCTTTGGGTAAAAGGAAAAGCCTCGAGATCTTCGTATATTCAATTTTATAATCGTATGTTTTCCCTCGTAGTCGCAAAAACTCGGGGAACATGATGACATCGTACCGACCACGTGGAGTGAGGACCAGCACCTCCTCAAAGCTGAGGACCATGTCTCCCATAACGTTACCGATGTCGGCTTTTTCTTTGACCATGTCATGGAACACCGATGCAGCGCTAATTTCTTCGTCATCTTCGACGTTTTCGACGTCAGCATCAGATCCAGCGTCGGAACCTTTGAATTTTGAATGTGTTCCAGGAACATAAAATCGGATTTCAACCATTTCATCTCCTCCTTTTTTTGAGGGACTAGCCTGTGAGGTAAAGTCCAAAGAAACCTCGGTTTTTCCTGCAATATTTGAGTTTGCAACATATTGGAGGGGTAGTTCAAAAGCGGTCCTGTCGGAAACGGTGAACGCCAGGTCTTGACCTTTTCAAAAGATATTAGCCTCTAGAAACCCTGCATGGCTCGATAGCACACCTTGGAAGTCGGTCACACCCCAATTCCAGCCCTTGTAAGCAATCTCTCGCGTTTCGAGGGTGACCGAAAAATGATTTTTGAGTAGCGAAGCGATTTTGTCGTGGTCCTATAGTGATGATAAGATCAGGATAGACTATCATTGAGAAATTCAACACACCTCTCGCATGAACCCATCGAACGTTTCTCTCCTTTGCTCGTTTCCACTCTTCAAGCCAACGCGTAATTGAAAGTTTCGGGCAACGCGAATCCACTGTGCCCATTTAATGTCTGCCGCTGCCATAGATGTAATTCCTTCTGACTCGGATCCTTTCCAGGCCATTCCACTTTGTGCAACACGGAATTCTGAGGTCGGTGTCAGTAAGACCAAAACTTGCCAAGTAAGGAAGGAAAACCCTTACTGCCAACCTCAGGAGAGAGTCCATGATATATTCTGTCGAATTGGGTGGTCATGGCGGCTTGGTATCGCGGGGGCGAGAGAGGGGATGATGGTGGTTAGAGCAAAAACACGCAAAGCTACATAAACACTTTGACGCGCTTGCTGACTGGACGCGTTGCATGGCTCGAGCGCTTCCCAGTTCATCTTGCTTTCTTTGTCCGTCTCAACCTTCGTTCTGCTTTCAATTCCTCTCTCTATCTTACTCTACTCTTGTAATTCTGCTTTTGATTTGAAACATATTGAATGATTCCTCCTGACCACGACGATGTCAATATCGTACAAGAAAGGACCTTTTGTAAATGGTGCGTGGGTAGTTGCTTTCCATAGCATCTGGAGTTCTGACGGCTACGAATCGTTCGTCCTCCTGCAGGTTGAATACCAAACTGGAAGCGAATGGATATCCTCCAATGTCCTCGTTAGTGAAAGATCTATCCGATGGCGTCCGTCTCATCCAGCTTATGGTGCGTTTTCAATTGGCCGACTCTCATCCTTGTCGAGATACCAAGGGCTTTTTTCGGCAGGAAATCATGGGCATGTCTTTTGAAATTCTACTCTGAAGATTGGATTGATGACACTTCCCGATAGGCGACGTATCTCTCGGCAGATACAACAAGAATCCACGAATGCGAGTACAAAAAGCGGAGAATGTCAACAAAGCATTAGAGTTCATCACGTCCAGAGGGGTCAAACTCACCAACATTGGGCCTGAAGGTATTCAAGCATGTCTCAACTGTTCATAACAACTCATTACCCATGCAGACATTATGGACGGCAATCTGAAGTTGATCTTGGGTATGATATGGACCCTCATTCTTCGTTTCACTATTGCGGATATCAGGTATCTCACCTTCCTTTCCTCATACATGCAGCTGACGTGTTTGCTATCCGAATAGTGAGGAAGGTCTCTCTGCGAAAGAAGGTCTCCTGCTGTGGTGTCAAAGAAAAACTGAACCCTACAAAGAAGTTGACGTACAAGATTTCTCCTCGAGCTGGTCAGACGGGCTTGCTTTGTATGGATCATGGTTTCTAAATAAGCTTCAGCACCCCACCTAACAGAAGATTTCAAGATGCGCCTTGATTCATTGTCACCGTCCAGATCTGATAGACTACGATAAGCTGGATAAAGTGAGTGGTATGTACCTCGCTGAAGATTTCTCAATGATCATTTCCGCAGAATGACCGCCACGGGAATACTCGGTTGGCATTTCAAGTTGCAGCTGAACATTTGAATATTCCGGTTTGGACTACTCTTGAGGTAACTGACTACACTCCCCTGACCTCTTTTCGGTAGCAACTTCTCGAGGTAGAAGACTTGTGCGACTCGGATCGCCCAGACGAAAGGAGTGTGATGACCTATATTGCATGTTTTTTCCATGCATTCTCGTCCATGGGTATGTTAGATCACTTTTGCAAGGCTCTTGTCTCATGCATCTCACCTAGACCAGGCTGAGACGGTCTCCCGACGAGTAGAGAAATTTGCCGAGCTCATGCAATCGGTCTGGGTCTCTCGTAATGATTACGAACGTCGAACGCGCCTGGTAATATTCACTCGAAACCTTTTCCTCTCGACTTGTCTCACGTTTCCTGTTAGCTATTGGCCGCTTTATCCGAAGTGCAAGCTAAATGGCTCACTGGAACCTTCTCTGGATCTTATACCGAGGCAAAGAATTTGTCGGCTGATTTCATCAACTATAAGCAAACTACCAAGCGAACTTGGGTCACAGAAAAGCAAGACATCGCAACTCTCTTTGGAAACGTCCAGACGAAATTGAAGACATATGGTCTGAGAGAATACGTACCGCCGGAAGGGCTTGCTCTATATGATCTTGACCAGGCGTGGAGAAACTTACTTGATTCAGAAGCCAAGCGTTCTAGAGCGATCAATGCAGAAATTCGACAGTGAGTCTCTGCCGTTAGCCTTCTTCATTTTTGCTAACCCTGCGCCGTGGTGGCGTTGGCAGAATAAAAGAAAGGTTACGGCGAAAGTTTGCTGACCTGGCGAACGATTTTGCACAGCGGTTGCATCACATCTCGTCGGAACTGACTGCGATCGATGGTCCGCTAGAGGTACAACAGCAATCCGTCCAACAAATACAAACTCGAATACCAGCTCTTTCGGAGGTACTGTCTGAGGTAGCTTCCGCCGAAAGCGAATGTGGTGCTGCCAACGTGGAGGAGAATGATTACACCGTCTTCAACTGTCAAGACTTGGAGTTTGAACTTGAATTATTAGTGCAGAGTATCGCGAAGAAGCTCGCTTTCATCGATAACCAGGTGGAGACATCTCCTGACAAGATCAGTTTGCTTTCGTGTATTCACCTGTTCTGCAGATCGTTTCTCGGAACATGACAAACCTCACTCCGGCGCAGCTCGAGCAATTTGAGAGCACCTTCCGTTACTTTGACCGGGACGAATCAAATACGCTGAATCAATCCGAAATGACTGCTGCGCTTGCCAGCTTGGGCATTGTCTACTCGGTTTATCTCCTGCATTTCTGGGTTTTTATTCAGCGGGCTGATTATACTTTAGGATGAGGATATGGACTATATCTATGACCAACTTGTCCAGGACTACGGCGCAGTGTCGTTCGAGGCGTTCATCAATCTCCTAGTGCGTATTTTCCTGTCGTGATTACTCATGCGTAACTGAACCTGCGTCAGGTTGATATCATGGAAGATCAAACATCGCCCGACCAGCTGCGAGAATCATTCCGGGGCATTGCCTCTGATAAAGTAAAGGCTTCTTTTGTCCTCCTCGCTGGCCGTTTGATTTCTAACTCGTACATTCCGCAGCCGTTTGTTACAGAACTTGACTTGCGGATTGCTCATCTACCTGCTTCGGCCATAGATTATCTGCGCGGAGCGATGCCTAGTAGACTGAATGAAGGTGGGGAGCCAGAGTATGATTACGATAAGTGGATAGATGAAGTATTTGCGTAGTTTTAGAGTAATTGCTTATAAGTATATTTTACATCTCGGTACCAGTTCTGGTTATCGAACTGGAGATTTCGCCAGTAAAAGCTAGAATTGAGCCGTGTTTGGCAGCACTGCCACACAACCACATCCCTCTTTCAATCCTCTATCATCGAGTTATCAGCATGGTACGAACGCGATTTATCTGTAATTATTTGAGATGGCTGATCACTTTTATGCAGTCTTCCGGAGTCGGCGTCAACGATGATTGTCTGACAGCATATCAGGAGTTGAAGCTAAAGAAGAAGATGAAGTATATCATCTTCAATCTTAACAAAGACAACACGGAAATTATTGTCGAGAAGACATCCGAATCGGCGAAATACGACGAATTTATTCAAGATCTGCCCGAGACGGAATGTAGATGGGCTGTTTACGACATTGAATTCGAGAAGGACGGTAAAAGAAACAAACTTTGTTTCTTTGCTTGGTGAGTGATCAGATTTTTCTGGGCCCCATTCCTCCCCGATAAATTCGACATCCCACTCAACGGAATCTTGTTTTTTTTCTGCTGTCATGATCTGACTACTGATACGTCCTGATAAGGTCTCCCGATGATGCAAAAATCAAACAGAAGATGGTGTTCGCGTCATCCAAGGAAGCTTTGCGACGCAAACTCGATGGCATTGCAGTAGAGATCCAAGGAACTGATCCTAGTGAGGTGGCGTACGAAAATGGTACGCTCCTTATTCCTAGTCATAACCTGATCAGCACCTCATCGACTTCCTCCCCCTACCTTTCTCCAGTTCTTAACAAGGCCAGCAGCAGCGCACGTTAATGAGCCACTCCTCTTCACTTTTGCACTCATATCGTTACCGCCATCTACCTCTCCTAATTGCGTTGTATCCCTGGCGTATTTCATGGAATTTGTCGCAGAAGAAATCCTACAGTCGAGAATGTAGAAATTGAACAACTGAATTATCTCTTAACATTTCGAAGGACTCTTTGTACTTGATGGCGCGATTTCATCCAGAATGAGGGAGTTATCTTCCAACTCTTAAGTAAGGGATTCTAACTCGCACAAAATATGTGATCTCGGTGTCGATAACGAACAGATAAGCATTGAACGTAATGGCCGTCCTATAAACACATAACCGACTGAATGACTGTAGTGCAGAGTTACTCCTCTTGAATACAGGGAACGAGTATCGTTTGGCGACCTAATCTGATTCTCTAAGCTGTGTAAAGTGTCGGTGCACAAGTTTGATGCGCGCTTACATATGTATTACCAGTGCCTTGGCCTTGACTTAGACTATGGTCCAATTCTCACTTGATCATGAGAATCCCGGCATGGCCGTCTTCCAGCTCCTCCAGTGCAATATCATACTTGGGATTGTGTACAGATTCAGGACCCCCTCCGCCCACTGAGGTATGTACCGTATCTGAATAATCCCAGCTATGAAATTCATTGACACAATCATTGCTAACTTATAACATTCAAGTTTCTTTTCCATCTCTGCTTCAATCTTTTAGGTTAAAACAAATTAAGAACGAGTCTCTGGCTTGGAAACATCATACAAGACCCCGCCCTGCCAATTTATCACCCGTCAAAGTATATAACCGACACCAGCCGACACCGCCTCTAAGTTGCGACCCTAAACACGATCTTTCGTTGTCTACCATTGTTAAGATGTCCAAACACTATCTCTGGTGAGAGTTGCCTCCTTCTAGTAATCTTCAATCCTTAGTTCACAACTTTTCGTGATCAGAAAGAAGTAAAATACGTTGCAGCATCTCAGAAGACCCAAAGTGACCCACGCTTTCCAGATTATAGCCAAAACCATCCATCATCTTGAAGAGGATGGTCACATTTCTTAATGGAAGAGCGAGACCACCGTTCGTTTCACAAGCTGATTGAGATACGCCGACCTTTGCCTGCCTTAATTTGGAAGTACTCAATTCACTCAAAGGATTGGCGAGAACTTGAAACCATTCCCACTTTCTCTTCTCTCCTTGTCCTCTCCTTTTTCCGTGACCCTTCCCCCTTATCCATGGCTTATCCATCCGACCTCGAGTATAGTAGGAGAGTGGTGGTAGATGACACAGATCCAAGAATCAAGTATGACCAAGGAAGTTGGGCGATGGACACCAACTCTTTTGACGGAATCACTATTTTTGGGGCACCATATAATGGCACTCAGCATGGCACGGCCTCAAGTTCTGCTAGCTTTAGTTTCCAATTCGAAGGTGCATTTTGAATTTGATCCGTCCTAATATTTTTTTCTGAACCTTCGTTCCAGGGGAGTTTGTGCAAGTACGGGGGACAAAGGACAACCGGAAAGTCGCCCGCCCGGAAGGTGTTAATAATGATAATACGACTCTGCTGGCGAAATGGACATGTCAGGTCGACGGTAGTGCTATAAAAACGACTGCTTACCGTCCTTATGCATTCGACGTGACTAACAACATGTTATGCGAGCAAGGGAAATTATCCCATGGCCCACATACGCTCACGGTCAACGTTACGATTGATGATCCCAATACGCAAATGTTCTGGCTCGACAAAGTAGAATACACCCCACTTCCGGATGCCAATCTTGCAAAGGAGGTTATGAAATACGACTCCAGCGATCCGTCTATCCAAGTCGACAACAGCACTGGCAATTGGAAGACAATTGGTAGTCTGTTCAATGGTACAGGGACCACTGGCGCTAGCGCGTCATTCAAATTCAATGGTGTGTGGAACACGTTCGTTCAGTTTTGTACACGAAATTCATGGATTGTTAAAGGCACCTCCGTGTCGCTTTACGGGTTCAATGAAGGCTCGGACCAAACTTGGCAGCCTACAACAGGGCGATATTACATTGATAATAAGGGAGACACTTCGTTCGACATCACCGGTAGCAAAACGTTACCTGGCCTTCCTAACAACAAGACGGACATGTATCATCAGCTTTGGTTTACTGCGTCTAACCTCAATCCCGGCTCGCATGAAATGATCCTGACATTCAATGGTGTTTACAAATCGGATCCTATACAATGGTTGTCCATTGACTACTTCTACGTTACTGCCAGCGAAGGTTCACAGTTGAACGCTGGAAATCCCGCGGGTGGAGGCGGAGGCAAAAGCGGGGAAGGAGACCAAAGTTCTAGCAATGGCGGAGATACGAACTCCAGTAAAACTAACGTTGGTGCTATCGCTGGAGGGGTCGTGGGGGGAGTCCTTGCACTAACGCTTATTGGCTTCGCGATCTTTTTCTTGAAGAAGCGGAAGGCAAAAGAAAACTACGCAGGGCAGTACGATGGTTTCCAGCCTCAAAACATGTATAGCTCGCCTGTTAACCCCGGCTTCGTTTCCACCGGGTCGTACGTCGGACTGCAGCACGCCCCACCTTCAATACACAGTACTATGTCGCCCAACTCGATGGCTCAACATACAACAGGTTCAATACATCGTGTGCCAATGTTGACTGGTACCGTGCCTCCTATGTCAACTAATTATGACCCCTATAATAGTGCGAACTTTGGCGGTTCGAATTATGGGGGTTCGAGTTCAACCAGTGATCCGGCGAATCGGAATTCTATGGTCGTTTCCAACCCCGGCGCTTCGTCCAGCACGCCTAATCAGAACTGGGCTGATATGAAAAACGCTCAAAGAGACGCGGTTAGTACTACAGTGACTGAGAGGCAGCACCAGGATAGTGGGATACGGTATCCTCAACCTGGAACGGTCGTTGACATACCACCTACTTATACTGAGTCATAACCTGCGTTTACGGTGAGTTTTGCTCGTTGCGTAACTTGATCACACGAGGTCCTGACCTCGAATTTCGTTAGATCTGCTTCCGCTTATGTTATCGGGGTAATTCCGTCCAGTAATCATTCGATGGGAGGTTTCTTCGTGGATTTCAACGAACCGACCATCGCCTCACCAAGGCTTAAACCACCTCAACTGATCGTTTTCATCGCCATTCTTTTGTATTTAAATCAGACATTCAGAGTTTTATTACAGGCTTCTGCATACCTTGCGCTATAACTCCACACTTCCTTATCTACTCAACGTACACTGGCCACAGCACTCCGTATGTAAAACACATTAGCCTAACTCCCGAACGGTCTGATCTTGGTTTTGACCCTCCTTCCACATTTTTGAGAAAGTGTTGACCACCGATCCGATAGAAATCAACCAATATCGCTGTCCAGTTCGCACCGTGGTTGGTATATCGTCTGCAGGTTCGTTGGAGGTTTGATCTTCACCTCGAGGCGGGGCAGGCAGGCGGCAAGGGCCCGGGCCTAGAGGACGGATCCGTCATCCGACTCATCGTATGTAATCTGAATCTTCTTGGTCGTCAACGCGTCAACGATTCCCTGAACTTCCCTGCTGAACCCTGAGGTTGTAAGTAGCAACTACTTATCTGATGAAATGAATAGGATGTATGATCGTATTCTTGGCGATCATATATACATACATATATCCTCATGTATGATCGTATATACACACGTATATACTTATGTACTCTTTTATGCTATTTGCTATAGATATGGTACATACACTTAACATGCTTAAGTAGCAAGACTTGTATGAACTTACTGTCGGTATACTCATGTAGAATACACTCGTATTACTCCTGTAGTTAATTACCGTTAGTATACACATGTTTTACATATGTTTCTTATCTCTAACGTAGGGTACAGGGTTTCTCCTTAGCTAGTATAAATACTGTAGTAGAATACTCTGAACAATAACGAACTAGATACTTTCATCTGTTCTAACAAGCGTCGTGCTACTCCTCTACTCATTTCTCTCTTCAACTCATTAGCTGTCTGGTAAGTAATGACTAGTATCATACCTTCTACAAGAGCGCTGCTGCTTTAGGTTATGGGCCCCGACTGCCATCGGTACTGGTCGAAATCCTTGGGATCGTCGAGCATGGGTGTGCGTTGGTGGTAACGGATCAAAAAGGTAAAAACTTATATGTTTCTATTCTTCTGTTTGTGGCGCCCAAAATATACACGGCTGCCTAACACCTGCTGATGTACTTACATAATTACAGTCTCCGAAGGCATGGTCAGCTTTGACCGCCACGCTTGGGGGTTCTCGGTTTGGTCACTTCAGTGGCATCATGCCGGTCCCTTTAGACGGTTCAGACAATATGCGGTAGTCACTCCACTGAGTCCAGACGTCGTTACAAGTCGGCACCTTTGGGGATCCCGATAGTGTAGAACTCGCCTGCACGCTTAAGTCCTTTACACGTTTAGTAATGGACCGTGCTGCTTCTTTTAACGGAAAGGCATTACCAAGAGGTATTGCACTTTTTAGCGCTTAACCAGTGGTTTTGCCCGGTACGACTAGGAGATGTGCTGTGGTACATGAAAAACTTTCGCACCGCGTGTAGTGTTTCATATTTACAGTTCTTTTTACATAATCGTACTTTATATTACTATACGTACTATACAGCCTGTCTGGATGGCTATTGGCCAGAAGGCATGATGGAAACACACCTTATGATCTACACCAATGGGTTTGACTTGTATTGATCGCGATCAAAGTCTATAAACTAGTGCACAGCTTAATTGATGCGCCTTAATTTTAGATTCGCATATCTACAATGTCTGCTTCTTCAATGTCATACATTCCTCTTCTGAATGGCAACAACTTCACCGAATGGAACACGGCACTTATTGCCTATTTGTGTGTGCTAAAAGTTCATCGCGTACTAAGTACCCCTAAGCCCTCTCGCTCCTTCCATGCGACCACCTCCGATGGTAACGTCACGGGTAGTATTGAAACTACTTCTCCGGAAACGGAGAAAAGGATCGCTGATTGGGAGGATATGAACGATCAGGCACGAGGTGTAATGATCCTCAGAACACCTCCAAACATGCACTACCTTATCATCAATCTTGAAACGGCCAAAGAAGTCTACGAGACTTTAAAGGCTCATTACGGAACTCCTGGTACGGCCGCTATCTTTACCGATTTCAAAGATGCAATACACTTTGAAATGGCTGACAATGTTGATCCAACATCCTCCCTTACAAGCTTGTTGTCGATGTTCTCACGACTCGACTCAATGGGACTGAGTTTACCTAACTCAGTCAAGTGCATGATTATCATCGCTGCACTACCACACGCTTGGGATGGCATGGCGGCCAACATACTCGCCAACTATACTCTACGAGAAATGAATCTCGACAATATTGTCTCAGTAATTATCGATGAGTATAAGCGCTGGAACCCTCCGGCATCCACGCTTTCTTCACGTATTAGCGGCGTTAAACGCCATAATAAGAACCCAAACTGGTCTAACCAGAAGAAAGCCAAGGATGATTCGTCATCCAAACCAAAAGACTCTGGCGCTTCACAACAGCCTAAGTCGAATGGTTCAGCTGAAGGGGGAGACAAGAAGAAAAAGCCGTGCAACGGCAAATGTGGAAGCGGTAAAAAAGCCAACGAGTCGACGACGGAGAAGGAGAAGCCGACTGATGTCAAGGTCGCCACTGTGAATTTACCACGGTTTCAAGAGATCGTATGCACAAACACCCCGGAGTTTATCCAGGGATCGTCAATGCAGCCGAAGCCAAGCTTCTCTGCAGTGCCCATGATCATTGACGGCGATGGCTTCTATGATGCAATCAGTAGTGATGTGGTTCTTAATGAAGGCACCGAAGAAGAGCTTATTTTCTGGTACGACAAAAAATCTACATTTTCTAAATCGTTCACTAACAAATTGCGACAGATTACACATGGATTAAAGGCGCGATTCCTCAAACGCAGCCTTCATAGACAATCTTCTTTACATCCTGTATCTGTCTGTAGTCATAATTTATTAAACATGACTTCTTTTTGCAATAACAAGTGTGAAAATACGATTAAAAATATGAAATGTGAACATGTGATTAATTCTCCATATAAATATTGGATCGGCGATTCAGGAGCGTCAATACACGTTACCAAATATCGTGATGACTTCACTGAATATCGTGAATTAGAAAAGCCTATTCCTGTCACAAC
>MU127999.1:39312-56069 GCA_014904975.1 Marasmius fiardii PR-910 | reverse complement strand
GATTGGGGAAATCGTGGTGGGCGGAATCTGCAGCTTCACACTGCTATGTCCGAGGCTTCATTCCATCTTCTAGACATCCCGACGTTATCCCCTGGATGAAATGGTTTGGATGGACCACAAAGCCGAATGTTTCGCATCTTCGACGTTGGGGTTCGGATGTGTGGGTGAAGGATCTTGACCATAGCGAAGGAAAACTGGGGCGGCAAGGATGGAAGGGGAAGATGGTCGGGTATATGGACCGTCGGGGGTACAGAGTATTTGACCCATCGCGAGATCGTATATTCGAGGTTTGTGACATGGTCTTTGAGGAGGGCGAGTTGCATCGTACAAGGGTAGTGTCTGAGAATGCCGAGGAACTGCAGCTTGTCGGAGAGATGCCTGCAATGGATGTTGACGAAACTGAACAAAACATCTCACAGCAACATCTCGACGACGTACCTCAATCACCAGATGACACGACTACCCCTCCTCAGGCACCTCGGTCTCTATCTCCGCCTCCTGCACCCCAGAAACCGGCTAGACTGCCGCCTCCGCCACCGTCACACCGTTCTGCACGTATTCCTAAGCCATCCAGTGCCCAGCTTAGACTGCTCGAATATGAAGAGAGGGAGGAGGTGGAACGGACAGCTGGCAGGGATTGGGCGAGTGATGCACAGCACCCCACCGGTAATTACGTTGATGTCCAGAGCCCGGAGTCCGATCCGGTTGTGCTGATGACCTCATTCCACGTGTTGGCAAGTGAAGTCAAAGCTGGCGGGCGCTTCACTATTCCCCGCACTTTCGAGCAGGCCATGCGTGACCCTGACTGTTGGTTCCCACCTATGAAGTCCGAATTCGACACCCTCGAAGCAAGAGGTACATGGGAACTGGTGGATTTGCCTCCTGGTGAACATGCACTAGAATGCATGTGGACTTACGACGTTAAGGTTGATGGAAGTGGAAACCTTGTCAAGTGTAAAGCGAGGCTCGTTGGGAGAGGTGATAAGCAGGTAGCTGGAGTAGATTACGAGAAGGGATGGTCGATGGTCGCAAGGATGGAGTCGGTTCATATGACTATGGCAGTCACTGCGGTTCTGAAATTGGTTTCACGCCAATTCGACTTTTCAGCAGCTTATCTTAACGGTTGGATGGACAGGACAGTTTACATGAAGCAGCCCAAGGGTTTCGTCAAGCAGGGGGAGGAGCACAAGGTTTACTTGATGAAACGCCCCCTTTACGGCTTCGTTCAATCCGGTCACATCTGGTACAAGACCCTCGAAAATGAATACCGTGAACTCAGATATCACTCATCCAAGGCCGACCCCTGCGTACGAGCGAGGAAGATAGGCGACGAGTACACCCTTACCACCACGCATACTGACGACGTATTCAGCTCGTCATCATCAACTGAAGAAGCGGACAGGGTGGTTCAAGAGTTTGCTGACAAATGGGAGCTAAAGGAAGTCCAGCATCTCAACTTATTACTCGGCCTCACTGTCGACCAGCTCGAAAACGGTGACATATCCATATCCCAAACTGTCTACTTTGAAAAAGCCCTTCGACACTTTGACTTATGGAACCTTCGACCACTTGATACGCCACTACCACCCAAAATACAAGTACGGTCGCGTGAAACACCTCTCACTGAAGAAGAAAAATTATTCATGAAGGACAAACCTTACCACCCTCTGTTGGGCATGCTATTGTGGGGGAGTTCCAGCACTAGGCCCGACATCTCATATGCATGTAGTGTCTTGGGGCAGGTGCAAACTCAACCAGCACCAGAGCACTGGGAGCTACTTATTGGGGTATGCCAGTATGTTCGAGGAACACTGGATTATGGGCTGCTATACAGAACAGACGCTAAGGGACCTGGATCGGGAATCAAACCGCAGGGATATGCCGACTGGGCTGGGTGTGTAGATACTCGGAGGTCGACTTCGGGATATGTCTTTATGATGGGCGGCACTCCGGTATCATGGTCATCAAAACGACAACCTATCGTTGCTCTTTCATCTACCGAAGCTGAATATGTTGCGCTGGCGAGAGGGGCCCAACAGTCTATGTGGATGAAGAACTGGTTAGATGAGGTTTTTCTACCCCAGAAATTTCCAATGGATATCTTTTGCGACAACCTCGGCTCGATAAGCCTCACTGAAACCACCAAGGCTCATGGACTATTGAAACATCTCCAGATCCGCTATCACTATGTCAGGGATCGTGTTCAAGACGGCGAGATTGTGGTTTCTCCCATACGCTCTCAGGATAACATTGCGGACATCCTTACAAAGGCACTCCCGAAATCGACACACCAGAAAATCGTTGGGATGCTTAACTTAGATTGGAGAAGGCGTGGCACCAGGGGGAGTGTTGAGGAGTTGAGGAACGGTGTTGAGAGATAGGGAATACTTTTAGGCATGGTGGTGCATGCCACTTCTTATCTGGTTCCGTTCATATCTCTGGCACTCTTATATATTTCTTTTTCGCTCGTAGTCACCCTCAGCTACCTACCATTTGCTGAGGGTGAGTATTCTTTCTATGATTACTGCTATTTACCTTACTTACCATTTTACCTGTAGCTATCCTCCGTGTATTTACTCACGTCGTCTACACCATCGATGAGGAAAAGCAGGCACTGGCTGACCTCAAGGTCCTGAAGCAAGGATGGAACGAGTCTGTCTCTGACTATGCACAGGCATTCACGGAATTGGCTGGCCTCACCAAGCTCTCAGACTATGACCAGCATCAATACTTTGTAGACAGACTTATGTTGGAGATGTGGAAGTTGGTAGGATTGGCGTCAGCTGTCACTATGACTGAGCTGAGAGACCTTAGTGAACTTATTGCTAGGGCTAACAAGTTGGATATCAGCATTAACAACCTGGCCCTGAACATTGGAAGAGGAGGTGCTTGAGCACAGTCTAGTAGTGGAGGAGGGAGAGACCTGAATGTGATGGATGTCAATGCCACCTCGACCTTGATCTGGAGGACTGGCACCCGGGAGGAGTTTTTGAGATGAATGAGGAACAGATGCTTTGGCTGTGGCAGCCTGCACCTCAAGAAGGATTGCAACTGTGCACAAGGTGCTACATGCAACTACTGTAAGAGGGCAGGTCATTTGGAACAGGTCTGCCAGGACAAGTTCATGGGAAAGGAAAGGGGGGGAGGACTAGCTGGAAGAGGCTGTCAACAGTAAAACATCTAAGATGGGGGTAAGGGTGAAGTGTGTAGTATATAAGTCCTAGCACCGTATAGTACTACAGTGAGAATTCTAAAACTATAAAAAACACCAAACAAATCACTCTTGAGGTCTAGCATGTGTTTATGCAAGAGCTGGTTCGATGTTGATCGAAGGTTCCGCCAGTAGCTAACTCAAGAACAAAATATCAAGTGTGGAACTGGGTCTTGGATGACTTTCAGATCCTATACTATGCTCTGAAGGGGTTCAGAGGTGGAGGGAAACACTCTCAATAGGTAGGTAGGTGGTTGGGTGTAAGTAGCAGCAACCAGAGATGTGCCAATTGCAACTCGGGTACTTCAGACTCACAAAGAACAGCTTCAGAAGGTTGACAGGCCCAGCGGCTAAGTCAAACTCTACTTCAGGAGTTCAAACAGAACAGACAAAACAGACAGACAGACAGGCAGACAGACAGACAGTGAGTTTGGTCCCCAATGGACTTCCACTCCAGACAGACAGACAGTTGCTTTGTCCCAGCAGACTTAGCAAATCAGTGCAGACAGTCAGACAGTTCAGTAAACAGTCAGGTGCAGTCAAAATCTACCAAGTCGGTTAAGACTGGTCTTGTTCTATTCTCATGTCTCTCTCTATAGAAGTTCCCTGCTTACTACTGCCCTCGTGGTACAGCAGCAAGACTGGGTGGGTAACTTGGGGCTTTCCTGACGAAAACCCCAGCCCTTATATACTATCTACCTAATTATTATACCTGAATCTGTATCTAAACATATATCCGTCCATATCGATGATCATCTAGTCCAAATCAGTACCTAACTAAGATTAACAGAGAGAGTTTTGACATTATTCTCTGCTGTTTTTCCTGGAAGTTGGATGTAGAAATTAATATCCTCCTTCTCGATAGTTGAGCATTTGTTATTCCTGTTTCTGGGGTGGTCCCCTTGGTTCTATACAGTTCCGAAGCAGGTTGTCCTTTCGCTCCAGACCCTATATGCTCCTGTGCAGATGGTTCAATTCCATCCTCAATTCCAAACGTCCGACTAAAGTCTGAAGCTCCTCATTTGTCCCCACCTTGGTGAGTCCGTTCTCTAATATTCTACTACCATCCTTTCTACTTCAGAAGACAAATTAAGTGTTCAGAAGTAGAGGGTAAACCTGATGATTGATTAGGTCAGTCATAGGTACCCTTGGTTGGGATATACTCTCATACTTCCGAAGTCAATCAGCTTCTGTTAGGGTGGTGGATAAGTTAGCCCGTCCCTATTGGTCTAAGCGATTCCTCTCCTCTTTTGATACTAGTTCAGAACCTTTGTTCTGTATTTAACACTTCTTAAGTAGCCTTTCCTTATACCATGAAGTACTTTGGTATAAGTTTCCAGCCACCATATCGGTGTTCTCCATGTTCTAATCAGCGGCATCTATTGCCCGACTGATTTCTAAGCTCCAGTAGACTGGGGCCGAAGGTCAGATCCTAGCTCCGAAACTTGGGTCCAATGTCTGCTGGCCAGGCACCTGCAGTAGTCATCTCGGGTGACCTCTGGAAGTGGCTTCTGCCACTTCCTTTGTGATTCTGAAGTGGTCTTTATCTTCCTAAGTTCAGAAGTCATTGTTATTCGCCGCAAGTCTGTTCAGAACTTCCCACTCTCTTTAGCAGTAGTTTTTCCTCGTTGATACTACCCTTGGTATGGTCCTACATGCTTCTGTAGCTATCCTTTGTGTATTACCAATGATAGCGTAGGCTCAGAAGGCTTCCTACATCTTTCGGAAGTTGCTAACCCTCAGTCCTGTGGAATCCCATAATACAGTGTTTACTTCTGAACACATGTAACATGTTTCTGAAGGTGAGTCCTTTTACTAGCAGCTCGGGCCTCACTCTAGTACTCAATATTCCCTTTGTTCTTGTAGTAATAATAGGTTATTATTACTCATAAACTGCCAAAATGTAGAGAAATAGGTAAAATCTCTAAAACAGCTGCAACATCTCCCCCAAAGCAAAGAAAAGACTGTCCCTGGTCTCATTTTCTGACTTCAGAAGGTCAGTAATAGTGTTCTCTGAACTTTTGGTTTGGTGGCTGAAAGTTCCCATGGTACCAAAACTCTCTCAGAGACCCCAAATTTTGACAAATTTCAAAATTCTGAGTCGACAGAAATCTTCTCCTGAATTTTCTGATAATTTAGGTATTTTTAACGACTTAATTAACCCCTGTCTTTCATATGTGGTGGGGCAATCTTCAGTTTTGTCTGAATATCTCAACGACATTCCGAACTTCACTGTTTTTCAACCTCTAGTTTGATGGTGGCTGTGCTTCTGAAGAAGCCTCATGTGATGGGAATGTCACTGCTACCACTAAATTGGGTATTCCACCATCAGGGATCTTTTCAGATTCCTGATTTTAGGGAGTCAACATACTGTCCCTAGTACGTTGATTTTTTTTTCTTATAAGGGAGTCGTCAGTTCGACTCCTCCCTTTCTTCCTAACCCCCACAAAGTCCTCAGAAGTAAGTTTTGTTGTTCACGGTCGTCCTCTCCTGTTTAACTAACTCCTCTGATTCTTTTTCCAGGATGTCTGCCCAATTTCATGTAGACTGCCTGGTTGCAGAGTTCACCGCTTTTTATGTGAAACTGCAGCCACTTTTGGCCAATTTTGTTGCTCAGCCACGTGGTCCTTGCAAGTCCATGTTGGAGCATTTCCTCATTCATCATGGTGCTACTTTGGTAAGTCCCCATGTCTCTTTCCTTTATGTCGTGCTAACTTTAGCTCACTTCTGTAGGAGAAGGCTTACGTGTTCGAGTCAAAAGTCCTGGCTTCGCAGGCCTTCATCTGGTCAATCATCTATATGCTCAACTCCTATCTTACCCATGTTCTTCCTTCCACATCCCCGGAGAGCTGTTGGTGGTCAGTATGTGACCAACCACATTCTTCCTGGATCCTAACCGAGGTGGAGAAGGAGATCATGATGGCTTCTAAAGTGAGGGTACGTGGTTATACACATTCCCCCCTCATTTCTTTCACTAACACTTTTAATTTTGTCCCCTTTTCAGGTTCTAGATGCCAATTTTTCAGTGGCTGACATAGCAAAGATCTTCTACCCCTCCCTTAACAGAGGTGAGTCAACTGATGCCCATGGCAATAATGAGACTGGTATGTCGGATATGAGAAAATAGGCTTAATTGGTGAAGCACTAATAATCTCCTCTGAAACGGTCCAGAAGAAAAAGAAGAGTGCAAGGGGTGAGGCTTGTCGAAGGTTACGCTCACAGGGAAAGTATTAGGAGCAGCAAACACAACAGCAATCCAATCAATAAGACTACTAGCTGGAAAACTAGTAATCAACGGAAGGGTGGGTAATCGACAGTCTCTCAAACGAAACCAACAAAACAATAGGAACGTCAGAGATGAGCCTAAGACAATCAATAACTTGGAACACACAAGGAACTTGAGCTAACAACTCCTACTACAAACATAGGCACCAAAAGAGCACACAAGACTCTTAAACAATCAATAAGCCACACAAGGACTTAACAAATACTCCGACGACGCTCACAATTAGAACGACAGCGTTGTATGACAAAAGGGACCTTCGATTCTAACGAACCAACGGAACCTCAACAACAATCAAACTCAACTCAAGGCAAACAAATCAATCAATCTTATTTGACTCACATTCAAGTTCAATCAAGTATTCACAGCTGTTAGACTGGGCAAATCTCTGGTATTCTGGCTTATGCTGAGCAACTCTACTTAGACTTTCGTCGGGGTAAAATCAACTACTCTACTACATACAACTAGGAGCCCTTATATACGGCACATTCTACTTTAGCATACAAAACAAGGTGGAATAATAATTTATAGTTATGAGTGTCAATTTCTCCCCAAAAAGGTCTTTCCTTTTGACGAGAGTTTGAACATGAAAGTTGGTGGTCTTCTTCCATCGCGGATGTATACAGTCCCTGCACCGCAGTGGTGGAGCTATCTGCAGTGTCGGTTTTATTTCCTTCCGAATCTAGATGCGTCGAGAGGTTAATCCTGATCACCTGATTGGCTCCTTTGTCGACTGGGCAGGTACTCGCCTCAGTCAGCTTCAAGTTAAGCGAGTATCTTTATCCTGCTATCGTTCCGTTCAATTTCCATAGTTCCAAGTTCAGTCATCTCGATCGTAAATTCTCTGATGGTTCGGTCAGCCGTTGCATGGTTATCCTAATCTCGAGGAAGGTTAGGAATATTATTGTCGGTCATTGTTGACGCCCACCTTAAGCCCTCTCATTTAGATGCTCCATCAAAAGTAGATAGAAGATTAAAGTAAAAATAATAAATCCCTGGATTGCCGTTGGGTGTATTAGAGTGAGAGATCTCCACTAATCAATCGTCAAAGGTTTGGAGAATCTTGGAGTTACAATCATAGGCTCCTACAGGTTTCAGAGTTCCTACGATATCTCTCATCGTCGGCTGGATTTCCGTCGACTTCTCTAATAGGGATGTCGAGGCTCTGACTAGCAGTTCAGGCTCACCCTAGTCCTCTAGTTAGCCTAGTATTTGTCGTGTATTCTACTAAATAGTGCCAAAAATGGAGCATATTCAAGGGTTTTCATTCCGGCGTGCATCAGCGAGGTTCCACCAATTGCAGGGCCTGTCCCCAACAACACCAGTCTCCCCACTACATGTTCTCGATCATCTAAAGGTAAAGGAAAAGTGGCTACTTCGACCCCTCCCCCTTCGACCTCCCAAAAGAGTGCCAGAAAACCTTGTTTCCTCAAATCCGAAGACGACGAACTCGACGAACTCGAGACTTCTCCCAAACCAAGCCTGGCGCTCCTAGTGGTAGTGGAAAACCTACTACCGGCAGAGGGAAGACTGGTGGTTCCCAGGCCCAACCCAAGGACCCCCCCAGCTTCCTCCAAAGATAAAAAGGTTTGTTGGTATTTTCTTTTATTTACTTCAGAAGCTGAATTTAACTTGTTTTTCTTTAGCAGGCTCATTCTCCCTCTCCTGAGAGAGCAGTTGCCAAGCCCAACAAGGTTTGTTCCCCCCTTCTGAAGTTTCTCTCCATTTAGCTATGCTTATTCCGCAAGTTCAGAAGTCCAAGAAAACTGTCGACATCTCAGCCCCTCCCCCAGAGACATCCGGCGTCCCGAAATGGGGAGATCCCTGTCTGAAGCTTCCTGGAAAATGGCCAAAGGTAGGCCCCAGCCCATCTTTGTCTGTTATTTGTGACCCAAGCTCTTGTTTACAGGGTCAAGAAGGTATGGTGGAGCAGGACCCCGACAACCTTGCGGACTCCAAGCCTCACATTTGTGATGATGTGGATCCTGAGGTGTACGAGGGCGCTGAAGACCAGCCCTTCCACCTCTGGAAAGGTATGACTTCTGTACCTTCTCTTTTCTAATTTTCTTTACTGAGGAATCTATGGTAGACGTTTCCAGTACCATTGCTCTTCCCAGCAGTATTCGTGCTCCCCTGGCATTGTTGGCTCATGGGGCCACAGCAATCTGCTTCAGAAGTGTTTATTCCTTGCTCATAGGCCTTTTTGGTCTCCTCATACTGATTATCTTCTTTTTACAGACTGGTCCCCACTCGAGGTCTCTTTCCTGTACCGAGTGTTACGAGAAGCCCCAGGAGTGTACTGGTCCATCTGGTGCCACTTCCAAGTGCAATTGTTGTGCTTCTAAGCAACTCTCCTGTTCCAACAACCTTCCGGAGAACAGCCTCAACACTTTCTTGGAGGTAGCGGTTCAGAACGGTATGACCAGTCAAACGAGTGAGTCCCCTTTTTCATTTTGAAGTCATAAGTGTCACAAAGTGTGTACTACTCTCTCTATTTTCCTATGGTCTCTTTTCCTTTTACTATGATACACGACATCATTCCTGTTTCATCTCTTGATTCCATCTTTATTCCACCGCATTCCGTTACTTTTCGCTACGTTCTATCAGTTTCCATATGGCACCAGGTCACGACATCATAGGTCACATGCCAGGTAGTATATATAGGACGACTTGTCACCTAGTCCCCCATCTTGACCTCTTTGTCATTGGGACTAGGTGCGTATTTGTACTCTGTAGGATACTGGGCAGTATTGATCATCTTTGTCATTGGGACTAGTTGTTGACTGATGAGCCTCTGCTCCGGTCTCTGTGTGTTTGCTACCGGCGCTTCACCACATTAGGTCAAGATCCCTTACTGCATGGGCACCCTTCCGATAAGGCTGTCTCTGCAGGCCGTACTGTTCCGCCATGTCTCCAACGTTTAGCGCATCGAGACCCAACTCTGAAGAAGAATCTGAACAGGAGAAAGTCGACTGCTCTACACTACCGCACGCTTACGACGTCACCGACGACGAACACGTATATCAAACCGCTGACAGAGAGTGGGCCAGTTGCGACCAGAACCAGTGCCCGAACGCACTTGTGAACTCTATTTCCGAACCACAAAATTTATATAACAACGACAGTAGCGTTCTCGAATTCGACCGCTTCATTCCAGTACTCCCACCACCACCACCATCCCCACTTCCAGCCCACCCAGCTACCCCCAGTTTACCCAGAACCCCAGGACACTCTAGGCCTGGGTCCCGTGTTGGTTGATACTCTAGACCCATATCAAATCCTGCATTACGTACCTCCCCCACAGCTTCTCCCGCACCGGCACCACTACCTGTACCTCGTGAACCCTTTGTACCCCCACCCATTCCTGTCATCAGTTCCAGGACCGTCTTCTCCACATCAAATCCCGTTACTGCCCCCAGAACCCCAGCTCCAGTACCACAACTGCCCACTCCACCCCCAATCATGAATAACGAGCAACTTACCCACCTCTTAGAGGGCCTAAACACCGTCACCAACGCCCTGCTAACGCAGACAACTCGATCAAAGGACGTCATCAGTAAACCCGAGGCATTCAAAGGAGAGAAGGGCCACAACGCCAGACGATGGCTGAACCAGTTCGATAACTGGGCCAGGGAGCAGTCCGATTTGGTCAACAACGACCCGAAAAAGATCCGAGCTGCCTTGAATCTGATGACCTCCAAGGCCGGTGACGGGGCGAACCAGTTCCTGACCAGGTCAAATGACCCCAACAACGTCGACCCAATCTTTAATGGCAGGTGGGCCGATTTCACCACCGCCTTTAGGGGCCACTTTTCCTCTATCGACGAGGAGAAGCAGGCATTGGCCAACCTCAAGGTCCTGAAGCAAGGACAGAACGAGTCCGTTTCTGACTATGCCCAGACATTCACAGAGCTGGCCAGCCTTACCAAGCTCTCGGACTACGACCAACGTCAATATTTTGTAGATGGACTCACGTTGGAGATGCGGAAGTTGGTTGGATTGGCATCAGCAGTTGCAGAGACGGAGCCAAGGGACCTTAGCGAGCTCATCGCTAGGGTGAACAAGCTAGACATTAGCATCAACAACCCAGTCTTGAACATTGGAAGAGGAGGCACCCGAGCACAGTCCAGTAGTGGAGGCGGAAGGGATCCGAATGCTATGGACGTTGATGCTACCTCAACTTTGACCCAGAGGACAGGCACGAGGGAGGAGTTTGTGAGACGGATGAGGAACAGGTGCTTTGGCTGTGGTGGCCTGCACCTCAAGAGGGACTGCAACCGGGCACGAGGTGCTACGTGCAATTACTGCAAGAGGGTAGGCCATTTGGAACAGGTCTGCCAGGACAGGTTCATGGGAAAGGAATGGGGAGGAGGACTAGCTGGAAGGGGTCGCCCACAGATTGCAGCGACTAGCATGGAAGAAGATTTCTCGCTCTTTGATGAGGATAGGGGGAGCTATCGGTCCCGGAATGACCCCATGGTCACTGTCGCATCCACGTCGTCCTCGATCCCCAACAACCCGACCACAGCCCTGGACAATCAGGGACAACTCACTGCTCAAATTGCGCAGCTCAACAGCCTCTTATCTGGCCTCAGCTCCATTGTCAACAAGCCGCAGGGTTTTTAGAGAGGACGCCCGTCTCAGCCGCAACGAGAGCATCCTGGAAACCGAGTGTAGTATGCCCACCTTCAAATTACGATTCTATATCTTCATGTACCATAAACTCGACCCATGAATGTACATCTATATCATCACATTTCCGAGTACGCATGAAGATTGAGAACGGGAGACTACAAACAACAGCGGCAGCCATGGTGGATAGTGGAGTGACAGGCTTATTCATGAGCAGGAGGTTTGCAGAGGAGAAAAATTTACGAAGGCTTCGGTTAAAGAAGCCGATACAGGTGTTTAATATTGATGGCACCCCTAACCAGGCAGGCAGCATACAGGAGTTTGCACAGTTGGCAATAACAGTGGATGGACATAAGCATTGGGTAGACTTCCTGATTATGGATCTAGGCGAAGAGAACGTGATATTGGAGTTACCTTGGTTGAGGCAGTTGAACCCAGAGGTAGACTGGTCGAGAGGGTTGTTATCGATTAGGACCCACAGGGTAACAGTGGAAGACGCACTGGACAGAGAAGGGGAAGCAATTGGTGGAACAACTCTTGGTGAAGAGGTGCTAGAGGATACTCGAGAAGAGGCAGAGAGGGAAACTCCGCACCAGGACAAGGGAGGTAGAGAACAGGTAGAGACAGTACTGGAAGAGGAGGGAAAACAACCACAACTCTGCATCCTCAAGGCCAACCGAGCACTTCGTCGGAATTGGCTTAGGCAGGGAATTATTAAGGACGTGAAGGAACAGGTGTGGATCGCAGCAGGGTATACTTACTCTCAACAACTTGCAGAAGTGGCACAGAAACTCAAGCCGAAGAAGACATTTGAGGAGATGGTCCCTGAGCATTACTGGGAGTACAGCAAGGTCTTCTCAGAACAGGAATCAGAACAGTTACCAGCACACAAACCTTGGGATCATGCTATCGAGTTCACTCCTGGGGCTCCAGAGTCACTTTGTACAAAGATTTACCCCATGTCCCTGGTGGAACAGGAAGAACTAGACCGATTTATCGAGGAGAACCTACAGAAAGGATATATCCGACCCTCCAAATTGCCTATAGCATCTCCGGTCTTCTTTGTTAAGAAGAAAGATGGAAAACTGCGGTTTGTACAGGACTATCGACACCTTAACGAGTTCACAGTCAAAAACCGGACGCCCCTCCCTCTAGTCTCTGATATTGTCAACCGACTTCGTAATGTGAAATACTTCACCAAGTTTGATGTAAGGTGGGGTTACAACAATGTACGGATTAAGGAGGGAGATGAATGGAAGGCAGGGTTTGCAACTAATCGAGGGCTATTTGAGCCAATGGTCATGTTCTTTGGCCTCACCAACTCCCCAGCTACGTTCCAGTCCCTAATGAACCTCATCTTCGTGGACCTTATCGTGGCAGGGAAGGTAGCGGTATATCTGGACGACATCCTGATATTTAGTTCGGACTTATCGGAACACCGTCACGTGGTTAAGGAAGTCCTTAACGATTACAGCAGAACAATCTATACCTCCAACCTGAGAAGTGCGAGTTCGAGAAGACAGAGGTGGAATACCTGGGCTTGCTGATAAGCGAGGGGAGAATATGTATGGACCCAGTGAAGGTAGCAGCAGTACGAGATTGGGCAACGCCGAAGTCAGTACGCGATGTTCAGGGATTCTTAGGATTTGCCAATTTCTACAGACGCTTTATCTGGGATTTCACAAGGATCGCATGCCCGCTCAACGATTTGACACGCAAGGACATCCGGTTTGACTGGGGAACACAGCAACAGGCAGCATTCGAGGAATTATGGACAGCATTCACCTCAGCACCTATTCTTGCCCTATGGGATCTGGACAAGCTGACTCAGATAGAAGTAGACGCTTCTGGCTACGCTACAGGGGGAGCCCTTATGCAGCAGCAGGAGGACGGTACATGGCACCCAGTGGCATATTGCTCAGCTTCAATGCAACCGGCAGAGAGGAACTACCAGATTTACGATAGGGAAATGTTGGCAATCATAGAGGCCCTGAAGGACTGGCACTACTTCTTAGAGGGCCTCCACCACGAGTTTGAAATCGTCTCTGATCACAGTAACTTGGAATACTGGCAAACGGCACAGGATCTTACACAACGACAGGCTCACTGATCCCTCTATTTATCTCGGTTCAACTTCCGGCTAGTCCACTGTGCAGGAAAAAGTAATACTCAGGCCAACGCACTATTGAGGATGTCACAGCACTGCATCCAAGATCACGAGGACAACCGGCAACAGATTGTGCTTTCACCAGACCAGTTTCAAAGGATAGCTGCTTTAACCCTGGTCAATCCATTGGAGGGGCAGATTCGCCGAGCATCAGAAAGAGAAGCAGAAGTCCTGGAAGGATTAAAGAAGCTGAAGGAGGGAGGTCTGAAGAGGTTAGCAAATGGACTACCAGAATGGGAGGAGGATAACAGTTTGGTGTACCATCACGGCAAAGTCTACGTACCCCCAGACAAGGAGTTGTGACGAGACGTACTCTGGCAGTGTCATGATTCCCCATCGGCAGGGCACCCAGGAGTCCATGCAACTTACAACTTGGTGACATCCTACTTCTGGTGGCCGACGATACGGTCATTTACGGAGAAGTATGTGGAAGGCTGCGACACCTGTGCACGGAAGAAACTACAATGGCATCCACGGGCAGTGACTCACCCACTCGATGTACCAACAGGGATTTGGGAAGAGGTGGGAGTAGACTTGATCACTCAATTGCCGAAGTCAGATGGATACAATGCCATTTTGGTTTGCATGGACCTATTCAGCAAACAGATTCACGCTATCCCCTGCATGACTAGCATCACCGCAGAAGAGGTAGCAGATCTCTACTACCGGGAGATCTTCCGACTCCATGGGTTATCGTTACGCTTTGTGTCGGATCGTGGTCCTCAGTTCGCAGTGATGGTTATGAGGAAGCTCCTCAAACAGCTGGGCATCAAAAGCAATTTGACATCTGGATATCATCCCCAAGCAAATGGACAGACGGAGAGGGCCAACCAAGAGGTAGAGAAGTATCTTCGGCTATATGTGGGAAGGAGGCAGATGGACTGGGCAAAGCACCTTCCAATGGCAGAGTTTGTTATCAACTCCAAAACCCACTCCACACATGACCTCTCCCCATTTGAAGCAGTATACGGATACCAGCCCCTTTTCAACATCCCAGTGGGACAACGAGCAGGACGGAAAGACGTAGACGAGCGAATTGAGGTGCTGAAGGAATTGCGGAAGGACACCCAAGCAGCCCTAGAGACGGTAAAGAAGGAGCAGAAGGCGGCGTATGAGAGGGGGAAGAAGGAAGCTCATGTTTTCAAGGTTGGAGAATATGTATGGTTGGATGCCAAAGATATCGACCTGAAGACACCAAGTCGCAAACTTTCGGATCGACAGCTAGGGCCATTCGAGGTATTGGAACGCATAGGAGATTTGGATTATCACTTGAAACTCCCTTGGGGACGACATCAAATCCATCCAGTCTTCCATGTCGACAAACTTTCTCCCTGGCAGGGCAACAATATCAATGGAGAACGACCATCGCAACCAGGACCAATAGAGTTGGAGGAAGACGGAGCAGTAGGAGAATATGACATGGAGAAAATACTGAACAGTAGAATTTACAGAGGGAAGTTACAATACGAGGTAAAGTGGGAAGGCTGGGACGAAGGACATATTTCCTGGGAGCCAGCAGAAAATGTGGCAAATGCTCGGGAACTGGTGGAGGAGTTCCATGCAGAACACCCAGATGTGGTCGGGGAGTCAGACGTACCAGTGCCAAAGAAGAAAAAGAAAAAGTCGAAGCGATAACCATCGAGGACGATGGTATTAGAAGGGGGGTAATCTCACAAAGTGTGTACTACTCTCTCTATTTTCCTATGGTCTCTTTTCCTTTTACTATGATACACGACATCATTCCTGTTTCATCTCTTGATTCCATCTTTATTCCACTGCATTCCGTTACTTTCCGCTACGTTCTATCAGTTTCCATATGGCACCAGGTCACGACATCATAGGTCACATGCCAGGTAGTATATATAGGACGACTTGTCACCTAGTCCCCCATCTTGACCTCTTTGTCATTGGGACTAGGTGCGTATTTGTACTCTGTAGGATACTGAGCAGTATTGATCATCTTTGTCATTGGGACTAGCTGTTGACTGTCGAGCCTCTGCTCCAGTCTCTGTGTGTTTGCTACCAGCGCTTCACCACAATAAGATAGTAACCTTCTTTCACAGTGATCGAACACCTATTAACCGAAATCAATTTTCATTGCGAACAGGTGTTCGACCTTGATCAGGCCATCTTTTGTTTGGAACACTTCAAAAAGAAAACCGTCATGGCCCACAACATTGCTCAAGACATGCTGAAGGCTTCCTGTCAGGATCCCCGATGAATCATTCATCTTCTGAAGACCACTGATGCGACCTTCAAGATGACTCCTGCTCAAGTGGACATGCTCATCGCATGTTTGGGGTGGGAGTTCATTGACTTCAGCGTCGAGGTTTCCCGTACTTCTGAAGGTGATCCTGTGGTTCAGAACTTGGCAGAGGGGCACGAAACTGTGTTCCTAGCTCCTGATTCCATGGCCGTGGTTCCCAGGAAACCATTATCGGATCCTGCCGACCTATTTTCTTCCAAAGTATGTCTTTCAGTTTCTCTTTTCTTCAGAACTGACTTCTCACTTCTCTTGGTGTCACAAAGTGTGTACTATTCTTATTTTCCTATGGTCTCTTTTCCTTCCTCCACGATACACAATATCATCCTTGTTTTATCTTGAGTATACCTTCATTCCACCGCTTTCCGTTACCTTCCGCTATGTTCTATTAGTTTTTGCATGATACCAGGTCATGACATCATAGGTCACATGCCAGATAGTATATATAGGACGACTTGTCACCTAGTCCCCCATCTTGACCTCTTTGTCTTGGGACTAGGTGTGTATTTGTACTTTGTAGAATACTGGGTAGTATTGATCGCCTTTGTCTTGGGACTAGTTATCAACTGTCGAGCCTCTGCTCCAGTCTCTGCATGTTCACTACCGGCGCTTCACCACACTTGGTTTTATAGGGGGATGCCCAGGTAGCCATGTCATCCAATGCCATTCATCGTCGACCAGTCATCCTTGGTGGTGGAATCGTTGTTGCCGAACAGCCTGTTGGTACATCAAGTGGGTGAGTCACTGCCTGTGGATGCCGCTGTAGTTTCTTCCGTGCACAGGTGTCACAGCCTTCCACATACTTCTCCGTAAATGACTGTATCGTTGGCCACCAGAAGTAGGACGTCACCAAGTCATAAGTTGCATGGACTCCTGGGTGCCCTGCCGATGGGGAATCATGACACTGCCGAAGCACGTCTCGTCGCAACTCCTTGTCTGGGGGTACATAGACTTTGCTGTGGTGGTACACCAAACTGTTATCCTCCTCCCATTCTGGTAGTCTGTTTGCTAACCTCTTCAGACCTCCCTCCTTCAGCTTCTTTAATCCTTCCAGTACTTCTGCTTCTCTCTCTGACGCTTGACGAATCTGCCCCTCCAATGGATTAACCAGGGTGAAAGCAGCTATCCTGTGAAACCGGTCAGGTGAAAGCACAATCTGTTGCCAATTGTCCTCATGATCTTGGATGCAGTGATGTGACAT
>MU127999.1:12223-35595 GCA_014904975.1 Marasmius fiardii PR-910 | reverse complement strand
TCTGGATAGACTGGGGGTAACTGGAAGAACTGGAAACAGGGTCGGTGGTAGCGGTGGGAGTACTGGGATAAAATGGCCAAATTCGAGGATACTACTGTCGTTATCGTATAAGTTTTGTGGTTTGGAAATAGAGTTTGCGAGTGTGTTAGAACACGGGTTTTGGTCACAGCTGTCCCACTCTCCGTCGGTGGCTAGGTATACATGCTCATTATCAGAGATGTCATATGCGTGTGGTAATGTGGAGCAGTTGACTTTCTCCTCTTCAGATTTGGGTCTTGATGCGCTGAATGTTGGAGACATGGTGTGATGGTATGGTCTGCAGGGACAGCCTTATCGGAAGGGTGCCTGTGCAGTAGAGGATCTTGACCTAATGTGGTGAAGTGCCAGTAGTGAACACACAAAGACTGGAGCTGAGGCTCGACAGTCAACAACTAGTCCCAAGACAAAGATGATCAATACTACCCAGTATGCTACCAAGTACAAATATGCACCTAGTCCCAAGACAAAGAGGTCAAGATGGGGGACTAGGTGACAAGTCGTCCTATATATACTACTTGGCATGTGACCTATGATGTCGTGACCTGGTCATGCAGAAACTAATAGAATGTAGCAGAAAGTAATGGAATACAGTGGAATGAAGGTAGAATCAAGAGATGAAACAGGAATGATGTCATGTATCATAGTGAAAGGAAAAGAGACCATAGGAGAATAAAGAAAATAGTACACACTTTGTGACAGGGATGAACCCAACAACAACTCCCGCACCCTCCAGAGTTCAGTCCATGCTCCCATTGTCACAGAAGCGGTCAAGAAGAGTGGTACTAAACATAGAGCTCCAGTACATTCTTCTCATCTTTTGTTGATACCCCGTCCTGAAGTTAAGCTTTTGCTTTTCAGACCCACAAGCGTACTCGTGCCTCCACTGTAAGCATTCCTTATGCTGAGGTCCCAGGAATGGATACCTCTTCTCATGCTTATATTCAGGCAATGCTAATTCTCTCAAAGGCTGCTAACAATGCCAACTTCTCTGGTACTGTCAAGAAGGTCAGAATCAAGATGGCTATCTCAAACTTGCAGGAAGAGTCTGCTGGTAAGCATTACCCACTTCTGAAGTTTTAGAATTACTGTCCTGACCCACTTGAGTACAGCCAAAGCGACCCAACATTTGTTGGACTTGCAACAGATCTCTAGGTTGACCTCCCTGGTTCCATTCTTTCCTTTGGAATCCTTGGAAGGGCCCCACCTTATCAGCATCAGTAACTTCCTTTGTTCCAAACTGAGCACTTTGTCTCATGCTGTGAAGTATTACTCCAAACAGTACGAGTTCGTGCACAGCCAGCTTGAAGAAGTCAACCGTACCCAGCTCTCCAAGATGGCCATTTCTGAGGCTCCTGCCAACTCTGGTAACAGTAATGAGACACCAGTCTCTGGTCCTTCTGGATCTCCAGCTTCCAAGGGTTCCGCTCAACCTCAGAACGAATCCTTGATCGACATGGAGTAAGTCTCCCTCTCCAAGGACCGTCTGGATTATGCAGAGTACCCTTCTCTATGTTCAGTAGAACTTAGAATAGCCCTTTGTATTCTTATCCTAAATGGTTACTCATGTCATCCCTTCACTTCTTTTTGTGAAGTTCTGAACACTGTAAATCATCTTCAGAAGGCATTCTAAGTCCTTCCCTCTAAAAATGAACCTTCGAAACTGGTTCTGAAGCCCTCAGACCTCACTAAATTTGACTATATTTATTTTCTACTGGCTTTTCTTTTCTTCTTCTGAAGCTTGACATCGGACTCCCTGGCAAATTAAGTCATAGACTATAATTCATCCGGTGGATCCTTATTCTGCTTCAGGTCCCTCTCCATGTCCCAAATTTCACTGTCCATTTTCTTAAGCAGCAGACATATTTTCTCTGCATACTTCTTTAACTTGGTTATAGACTGATGAAGATATGTGTTCAGTAGAGGGAAAGGTTGGTGCTGTTTGGCAACATGATTCGGAGGCTCATAATCCCCAGAACCCGTGCACCCTTCTCCACCTAAGTCCTCATGAACGTTACAGAGCGAGGGTTTCTCACCTAACTCCTGTGGTTCATGTGTATCAGTCTTATTAACTTGTTCTATACGGAACATAAGTACTTCTGCATGTATAGATTCAGTCATTCTTGAGGCAACCCCTTCAATTGCTGTCTCTATCCTTAGTAACAAAGACTTGAGCTGTTGAACGTACTCTACTTTATCCGAGACCTTGGACAAGCTCGGGGAAGATAAAATCTCCCCCAAAGCAAAAGAAAGTTTCTCATCCTCTAATGATGTTTCTGAAGGATTCCTGCACAACTTAGCACATTCCACATTCACAAGATCCACCTCTGTAGTGGGTCTTAAGTGATGTCTGGAACTCTCTCTAGTCCGCATCTCGCGAGTACCTCCTTCTGAACCTCTTAATTTATCTTCAGAAGCCTCATCCTTGTCATCCTCGAAGTTCGGCACCTCATCATCTTTTAGATGTTCAAAGCTTCCTACCTCAGGATCTGTGTTTAGGTTTGGAAGCGTTGAGAAGGCAAAGTCAATCCCACATTCCGGGGGCTCATCCTGGTCCTCCATCAACTCTTCCAGCCTCTCTTTAGAAATATCAATCAATTCATGAATATTTTCTGGTAACTCAATAGGCTTGTATCTTGCAACATGCAGCAGAAGTCGAAAGGCCGCAACCTTCTCCTTCAGAACTGTACCATCCATTTGGGCTAGGATGTATGACCCCCCTTTGGTCCTTTGTATAACGACCATAGGTCCCATATATCTTGGATACATCTTCCTATCTAGATTAGTTTCTATAGCTGTATTCCTAACTTGTACCAATGTTCCAGGTGTGAAGTTGAAATTACGGATTCTATTCCTGTGATGTTTCTCAAACTGCCGTAGTGCTCTCCTCTTGTTGCTATCTACCCTTTCTATTATTTGTTTGACATGAGTGCAATGTTTCGCAAGAGCCATAGCTCAAAAGCCAATGAGCTCCTCAAGCAACCAGATTCTGTCCAGGGTTTTCACAAGCCAAGTGGATTCTACTATATCCAGTGGTAGAATAGGTTCAGCACTGGTAACTAAGAGTAGGGTGAACATCCTAAGCCTTTCCAGTTAGTTATCTGGTCAGCCCAAAGGACAGGTTTCAAAAACCACCACCACCTCTTCAGATCACCCCCGGTGGCTTTAACTAAAGCTTCCTGGATATCAAAGTGCATGCTGTCACAAAGTGTGTACTAATTCTTATTTTCCTATAATCTCTTTTCCTTTCTTTACGATACATGACATTATCCTTGTTTCATCTCTCAAGTCTATCTTCATTCCATTGCTTTCCGTTACCTTCCGCTACGTTCTATCAGTTTCTGCATGATACCAGGTCACGACATCATAGGTCACATGCCAGGTAGTATATATAGAACGGCTTGTCACCTAGTCCCCCATCTTGACCTCTTTGTCTTGGGACTAGGTGCATATTTGTACTCTGTAGAATCTGGGTAGTATTGATCGTCTTTGTCTTGGGACTAGTTATCGACTGTCGAGCCTCTGCTCCAATCTCTGTGCATTCACTACCAGTGCTTCACCACATTAGGTCAAGATCCTCTACTGCATGGGCACCCTTCCAATAACGCTGTCCCTGCAGGCTGTACCGTCACACCACGTCTCTGACATTTAGCACATCAAGACCTGAATCCAAAGAGGAGAAAGTTGACTGCTCCGCATTACCACATGCATATGACGTCTCTGACAACAAGCATGTACACCTAGCCACCAACAGAGAGTGGGCCAGCTGCGACCAAGACCAGTGTCCTAACACACTTGCAAACTCTATTTCCAAACCACAAAACTTATACGATAACGACGGTAGTATCCTCGAATTTGGCCATTTTATCCCAGTACTCCCACCGCTACCACCGACCCTGTTTCCAGTTCTTCCAGTTACCCCCAGTCTATCCAGAATCCCCTGACACTCTAGGCCCAGGTCCCGTGTAGGTTGACACTCCAGACCCACATCACGTATCTCGCCCGTAGCTTCTCCCGCACCCGCATTACTACCTGCACCTCGTGGACCTTCTGTATCCCTGTTTATCCCTGTCACCAGTCCCAGAACCATCTCTCCCACACCAAATCCCATCGTTATCCCCAGAACACCATCCCCAGAACCGCAAATACCCACTCCACCTATAATTATGAACAATGAACAACTCACCCATCTCTTAGAGGGCCTAAACACCATCACCAATGCCCTCCTAATGCAGTCAACTTGCTCAAAGGACATCATCAGTAAACCTGAGGCATTCAAGGGAGAGAAGGGCCACAATGCCAGGTGATGGCTCAATCAGTTCGACAATTGGGCCAAGGAACAATCCGAGTTGGTCAATAATGATCTGAAGAAGATCCGAGCAGCCCTAAACCTGATGACATCCAAGGCCAGTGATTGGGCAAATCAATTCTTGACCAAGTCGAATGACCCTGCCAACACTGACCCGATCTTCAATGGCAGATGGGTCGATTTCACCACTGCTTTCTGGGGTCATTTCTCTTCCATTGACGAGGAAAAGCAGGCACTGGCCAACCTCAAGGTCTTAAGGCAAGGATTGAACGAGTCCGTCTCGGACTATGCACAGGCATTCATGGAATTGGCTAGTCTCACCAAGCTCTCGGACTACAACCAGCATCAATATTTTGTGGATGGACTCACATTGGAAATGTGGAAGCTGGTAGGATTGGCATCAGCAGTTGCCGAGACTGAGCCAAAGGACCTTAGCGAGCTCATTGCTAGGGCAAACAAGCTGGACATTAGTATCAACAACCCAGCTCTGAACATTGGGAGAGGAGGTCCTCGAGCACAGTCCAGCAGTGGAGGAGGAAGAGACCCAAATGCTATGGATGTCGACGCCACCTTGACTTCGATGTGGAGGACTGGTACCTGAGAGGAGTTTTTGAGACGAATGAGGAACAGGTGCTTTGGCTGTGGTGGCCTGCACCTCAAAAAGGACTGCAACTGTGCACAAGGTGCCACATGCAACTACTGCAAGAGGGTGGGCCATTTGGAACAGGTCTGTCAGGACAAGTTCATGGAAAAGGAAAGGGGAGGAGGACTAGTTGGAAGAGGTCATCAGATCGCATCTACTAGTACGGAGAAGAGCTTCTCACTTTTCGACGAGGAAGGGGGTAGTCACTGCCCTTTGAATAACTCCATGCCCATCATTGCATCAACCTCTTCCCCAGCACCCAGCAACTCAACCACAGCTCCAGACAGCCAGGGACAGCCCACTGCCCAGATCTCTCAGCTCAATAACCTTCTGGCCAGCCTTAGCTCTGTCGTCAACAGACCGCAGGGTTTTTAGGAAGGACGCCCGTCTCAGCCACAACGAGAGCATCCCAGAATCCGATTGTAGTATGCCCTTCTTCGAATTATGACCTTATCTCTTCATGTACTATAAACACGACTTGCAAATATACACCGTTATCATCACATTTCTGAGTATGCATGAAGATTGAGAATGGAAGGCTACAAACAACGGCAGTGGCCATGGTGGATAGTGGAGCGACAGGTCTATTTTTGAGTAGGAGGTTTGCAGAAGAGAAAAATTTGTGGAAGCTTCAGCTAAAGAGGCCGATACAAGTATTCAACATTGATGGTACCCTGAACCAGGCCGGCAGTATACAAGAGTTTGCACAGCTGGCAATAACAGTTGACGGACATAAACACTAGGTGGACCCTTGGAGCCAGAGCAGCTACCATTATAGTCATGTGTACCAGATGGCGTGATTATGAGTCAATGGTGCATCTATAGCCCACTGACTGACTTTTTGATTACGGATCTAGATGAAGAGGATGTGATATTAGGGCTACCTTGGTTGAGGCAGTTGAACCCAGACGTAGACTGGTCAAAAGGGTTACTGTCGATTAGGACCCATAGAGTAACAGTCGAGGACGTACCAGATAGGGAAGGGGAAGCAATTGGCGGGACGACTCTGGGTGAAGGAGTACTGGAGCACACTTGGGAGGACGCAGTGGAGGAAACTCTGTGCCAGGACGACAGATGTAAAGAACAAGAGGACACGATGCTGGAAGAACAACCACGGCTCTGTGTTCTCAAGGCCAACCGAATGCTTTGTCAAAACTGTCTCAGGCAGGGAATCCTTAGGAACATTAAGGAACAGGTTTGGATCGCAGCAGGATACACATACTCTCAACAACTTGCAGAAGCGGCACAGAAACTCAAGCTGAAGAAGATGTTTGAGGAGATGGTCCCTGAGCATTATTGGGAGTACAGCAAGGTCTTTTCAGAACAGGAATCAGAATGGTTGCCAGCACACAAACCATGGGATCACGCTATCGAGTTCACTCCTGGGGCTCCAGAATAGCTTCGTACAGAAATTTACCCCATGTCCCCAGTAGAACAGGAGGAACTTGACCAATTTATAGAGGAGAACCTATGGAAAGGGTACATCTAACCTTCCAAATCACCTCTCCAGTGCTCTTCGTAAAGAAGAAAGATGGAAAGCTATGGTTTGTACAGGATTATCAACAGCTCAACGAGTTTACAGTCAAAAACCAGACACCACTCCCAGTGGTATCTGACATCGTCAACTGACTCCGCAATGCGAAATACTTCACCAAGTTCGATGTAAGGTGGGGTTACAACAACATATGGATTAAGGAGGGAGATGAATGGAAGGCAGGGTTTGCAACAAATTGAGGGCTGTTCAAGCCAACGGTCATGTTCTTCGGTCTTACCAACTCTCCAGCTACACTCCAATCCCTGATGAATCTCATCTTTGCTGACCTTATTGCAGCAGGGAAGGTAGCGGTATACCTGGATGACATCCTGATTTTCAGTTCAGACTTATCGGAACACCGTCATGTGGTTAAAGAAGTCCTCAAATGGCTACAGCAGAACGACCTATATCTTTGACCTGAGAAGTGCAAGTTCAAGAAGATGGAAGTGGAATACCTGGGTCTGTTGATAAGTGAGGGGAGAGTACGTATGGACCCAGTGAAGGTAGCTGCAGTACAGGATTGGGCAACGCCAAAGTCAGTACGTGAGGTTCAGGGATTCTTAGGATTTGCCAACTTCTACAGATGCTTCATCCAGGATTTTGCAAGGATCACATGCCCGCTCAACAACTTGACATGCAAGGACATCCGGTTTGACTGGGGAACACAGCAACAGGCAGCATTCGAAGACCTATGGACAGCGTTCACCTCAGCACCTATTCTCGCCCTATGGGATCCAGACAAACCAACTCGGATAGAGGTAGATGCTTCTGGTTACGCTACAGGGGGAGCCCTTATGCAGCAGCAGGAGGACGGTACATGGCACCCAGTGGCATATTGCTCAGCTTCAATGCAACCGGCAGAGAGGAACTACCAGATTTATGACAGGGAAATGTTGGCAATAATAGAGGCCCTGAAGGACTGGCACTACTTCTTAGAGGGCCTCCACAATGAGTTTGAAATTGTCTCTGATCATAGTAACTTGGAATACTGGTGAACGGCACAGGATCTTACACGACAACAAGCTTGCTGGTCCCTCTACTTATCTAGGTTTAACTTTCAGCTAGTTCACTGTGCAGGGAAAAGTAATACTCAGGCCGACGCACTATCGCAGATGTCACATCACCACATCCAAGATCATGAGGACAATTGGCAACAGATTGTGCTTTCACCCGACCGGTTTCACAGAATAGCTGCTTTCATCCTGGTCAATCCATTGGAGGGGCAGATTTGTCAAGCATCAGAGAGAGAAGCAGAAGTACTGGAAGGATTAAAGAAGCTGAAGGAGGGAGGTCTGAAGAGGTTAGCAAATGGACTACCAGAATGGGAGGAGGATAACGGTTTGGTGTACCATCATGGCAAAGTCTATGTACCCCCAGACAAGGAGCTGCAATGAGATGTGCTTCGGCAGTATCACAATTCCCCATCGGCAGGACACCCAGGACTCTATGCAACTTATGACTTGGTGACGTCTTACTTCTGGTGGCCAACAATATGGTCATTTACTGAGAAGTATGTGGAAGGCTGTGACACCTGTGCACAGAAGAAACTACAGCGGCATCCACGGGCAGTGAATCACCCACTCGATGTACCAACAGGGATCTGGGAAGAGGTAGGAGTGGATCTGATCACTCAATTGCCGAAGTCGGATGAATACGACGCCATTTTGGTTTGCACGGACCTATTCAGCAAACAGATTCATGCTATCCCCTGTGCAACCAGCATCACCGTGGAAGAGGTAGCAGACCTCTACTACTGAGAGATCTTCTGACTTCATGGGTTACCATTATGCTTTGTGTCGGATCACGGTCCTCAGTTTGCAGCGATGGTTATGAGGAAGCTCCTCAAGCAACTGGGTATCAAGAGCATTTGACATCTGGATATCATCCACAAGCAAATGGACAGACAGAGCGGGCCAATCAAGAGGTGGAAAAGTACCTTCGGCTATATGTGGGAAGGAGGCAGATGGACTGGGCAAAACACCTTCCAATGGCAGAGTTTGTTATCAACTCCAAAACCCACTCTGCACACGATCTCTCCCCATTCGAAGCAGTATACAGATATCAGCCCCTTTTCAACATCCCAGTGGGACAACAAACAGGACAAAAAGATGTAGACGAGTGAATTGAGGTGTTGAAGGAATTGTGGAAGGACACCCAAGCAGCCTTGGAGACGGTAAAGAAGGAGCAGAAGGTGGCATATGAGAGGGGGAAGAAGGGAGCTCATGTATTCAAGGTTGGGGAATACGTATGGTTGGATGCCAAAGATATCGACCTTAAGACACCAAGTCACAAGCTTTCAGATTGACAGCTAGGGGCATTTGAGATATTGGAACACATAGGAGATCTAGACTATCGCTTGAAGCTTCCCTGGGGATGACATCGAATTCATCCAGCCTTTCATGTCAACAAGCTGTCCCCTTGGCGAGGCAATGAGGTCAATGGAGAGCAACCATCACAGCCTGGACCAATAGAGTTAGAGGAGGACGGAGCAGTAGGGGAGTACAATGTGGAGAAAATCCTCAATAGTAGGATTCACCAAGGAAAGTTACAGTATGAGGTAAAGTGGGAAGGCTGGGATGAAGGACACATCCCCTGGGAGCCAGCAGAAAATGTGAAGAACACTCAGGAACTAGTGGAGGAGTTCCATGCAGAGCATCTGGACACTGTGGGGGAGTCAGATATACTGATGCAGAAGAAGAAAAAGAAAAAGTCAAAGCGATAACCATCAAGGATGATGGTCTTAGAAGGGGGGTAATGTCACAAAGTGTGTACTAATTCTTATTTTCCTATGATCTCTTTTCCTTTCTTTATGATACATGACATTATCCTCATTTCATCTCTCAAGTCTATCTTCATTCCATTGCTTTCCGTTACCTTCCACTACGTTCTATCAGTTTCCGCATGATACCAGGTCACAACATCATAGGTCACATGCCAGGTAGTATATATAGGACGACTTGTCACCTAGTCCCCTATCTTGACCTCTTTGTCTTGGGACTAGGTGCATATTTGTACTCTGTAGAATCTGGGTAGTATTGATCGTCTTTGTCTTGGGACTAGTTATTGACTGTCGAGCCTCTGCTCCAGTCTCTGTGCGTTCACTACCAGCGCTTCACCACACATGCATTCGATTTTCCCATTTGCCTGAGAGTTGTACAGAGAGATCCTGATCCCTTTGATTCCATACTTTTCCTTGAGCCAATTCAGAACTAACTTCATCTGTGGAGCATTGTCTAAGACAATTTCCTCTGGACACCCCCAATGAGTGATGATGTCTTCAAACACCCATTCTCCAATTGCCCGAGCTGTCTCACGCTTTAGCGCCCGTGCCTCTGGCCAATTGCTAAGTGCACAACACCTGTGAATGACATTCCGACAACCATTACTAGCTGGTGACAACTTCATAGCATCTATGTGAACCTTCTGAAACAAAGACGGAGTGTAGGTCAAGGTTGGTGGCATCTTCAGAAGCGTTAATTGTCGTTCCTGACACGCTGTACATGAACGAGTAAACCAATCAATGTCTTCTTCCATCCCAGGCCACCAAAACCTCTTTTCTAACAGAGCCTTAGTAGCATACAAGCCTTTGTGGCCTAGATGGTCATGCGCTGCAGTGATCATCCACACTCTCTTATCCTTTGGAACCACTAATGCATGAATCCCAGCCTCATCAAGGTTCAGTTTATACAAGCGCCCTGCCTTAGACAGGAAAAACTGACTGCACTTGTCTATAAAACATTGCTTTTGGGACTTCTGAAGGTCTGCAAAAGCTTCAGAACTAGGATCTCTTAAGTATCTCTCAATTTTATCCAGGTCCTGATCAGATTGCCTCAGATAAGCTGACCTATGATCTTCAGAATACAGATTTTCTTTTGACCAAGACTTGTCTAGATCTGGAGGTAACATCAGAACTTGGGCATAGGAAGCATAGGTGTTCCCCGTCCTTCCATGAAGGAGGTGGTTCTGTTCCTTCAGACGCATCTTGTAATTCTTGCTTGAAGTCATCTTCAGAGGCTGCTAACTCGTTCAGGTAGCCTCTCCTCGTGTCAATAATGTCTTTGAAATCATCAAAAGCATACAGAGTTTGGGCTTCATCCTCTCCCATTCTGAATCTGACAGGTTGACCGTCATCTTCGTCATCAGGATACTCCTCATCCCTTTTGCCTCTTTCAGTAGCCATACCTCCAGGAGGGGGTCTAGACAAACCATCCGGTCCATGCAGCGTCCCTTTGATGTGAACAAGCTCAAAATGGAACTTCCAAACCTCCTCAATCCACCGATTAATAGTAGCGTTTGGTCCATAACTTGGGTTGTCTAACATACCCTTTATGTAACTTGCATCTGTTTCAACTATTAAGTTTCTGAACCCAATAGTCTTGTAGGCTGTAGCCTCCAAAGCTAATTTAAGTCCATACAACTCTCTTTTAGGTTGAGAAAAGCGCGCCTCTCGCTCATTCAGTGGAATAGACCCAAAAACAACAAAGAATTTTCATTTGGGATCCACCAGATCCCTTTGATATAAGTAAAAGCCTATGGCTTGCCATGACATATCCACTGCCAAAATGAGTCCATAGGGATTCAATGCTAAAATGTCTAAGATGGGGTAAGGGTGAAGTGTGTGATATATAAGTCCTAGCGCCATATAGTACTACAGCGAGAATCCTAAAAACTATAAAAACACCAAACAAATCACTCTTGAGGTCTAGCGTGTGTTTATGTGAGAGCTGGTTCGACATTGATTGAAGGTTCTGCCAGTAGCTAACTCAAGAATGAAATATCAAGTGCAGAACTGGGTCTTGGATGACTTTCAGATCCTATACTACGCTCCGAGAAGCGGAGGGAAACACTTTTAAAATAGGTAGGTAGATGGTTGGGTGTAAGCAGCAGCAACCAGAGATGCGCCAATCGCAACTCAGGTACTTCAGACTCACAAAGAACAGCTTCAGAAGGTCGACAGGCCCAACGGCTAGGTCAAACACAACTTCAGAAGTTCAACAGAACAGTTCAGAACAGACAGACAGACAGACAGTGAGCTTGGTCCCCAATGGACTTCCACTCCAGACAGACAGACAGTTGCTTCGTCCCAGCGGACTTAGCAAATCAGTACAGACAGTCAGACAGTTCAGTTAAAACAGTCAGGTGCAGTCAAATCTACCAAGTCGGTTAAGACTGGTCTCATTCTATTCTCGTGTCTCTCTCTATAGAAGTTCCCTGCTTACTACTGCCCTCATGGTACAGCAGCAAGACTGGGTGGGTAACTTATATACGGTCTACTTAATTATTATACCTGAATCTGTATCTGAATATATATTTGTCCATATCAATGATCATCTAGTCCGAATCAGTTCCTAACTAAGATTAACAGAGAGAGTTTTGACATTATTCTCTGCTGTTTTGCCTGGAAGTTGGATGTAGAAATTAATATCCCCCTTCTTGATCATTCACCATTTGTTATTCCTGTTTCCAGGGTGGTCCCCTGGGTTCTATACAGTTCCAAAGCAGGTTGTTCTTTTGCTCCAGACCCTATATGCTCCTGTGCAGATGGTTCAATTCCATCCTCAATTCTGAACTGTTGCAAATTCAGAATTACCTTCATCTTTCTCTTCCGCCCATTATCCAATACCTAATAGCTACAGCCTACTTATGTTTCCTCAGGCTCTATGTCATTCCATTATGCCTTTATATTCCCGGACTATTTGAAATCTACATGATCTATAAGTACTGTGATGTCCTACCTAGCAAACCAGACTTAAATCCACTTATTTCTCATCAGTTCTACAACACGAACCTCCGACTAAAGTCTGAAGTTCCTCAGTCGTCCCCACAGTTGTGAGTCCATTCTCTAATATTCTACTACTGTTCTTCCTACTTCAGAAGACAAAACTGAGTGCTCAGAAGTAGATGGTAGACCTGACAACTGATCAGGAAGGTTATAGGTATCCACACCCTCAGTTGGGATATACTCCCATAATTCTGAAGTCGATCAGCTTCCGTTAGGGTGGCAGGTAAATTAGCCCATCCTGGTCAGTGTAAGCGATTCCTCTCCTCTCTTGATACTAGTTCAGAACCTTTGCTCTGTGTTTAACACTCCTTAAGTAGCCTTCCTCATACCATGAAGTATTCTGGTACAAGTCCCAGCCACCATATTGGTGTTCTCCGTGTTCTAATCAGCGGCATCTATTGCCTGACTGATTTCTAAGCTCCAGTAGACTAGTGCTGAAGGTCGGATCCTAACTCCGAAACTTGGGTCCAAGGTCTGCTGGCCAGGCACCTGCAGTAGTCATCTCGGGTGACCTCTGGAAGTGGCTTCTGCCACTTCCCTCATGATTCTGAAGTGGTCTTTACCATCTTCCTAAGTTCAGAAGTCATTGATATTCACGTTAAGTCTGTTCAGAACTTCCCACTCTCTTTAGCAGTAGTTTCATCTCGTCGTTACTACCCTTGGTATGGCTCTACACGCTTCTGTAGCTATCCTTTGTGCATCACCAACGATAGTGTAGGCTCAGAAGGCTTCCTACATGTTTCGGAAGTTGCTAACCCTCAGTCCTGTGGAATTCCATACTACAGTGTTTACTTCTGAACACGTGTAACATGTTTCCGAAGGTGAGTCCTTTTACTAGCAGCTCGGGCCTCACTCTAGTACTTTAATATTCCTTGGTTCTCATAGTAATAATAGGTTATTATTACTCCGAAACTGCCAAAATGTAGAGAAATAGGTAAAATCTCTAAAACAGCCACAACAATGCATCAATTGATTTCAATGAAGGGGCATTTCCAATTGCTTCCTTCAGTTCTTCAACCGCATTGATTTGAGCTTCACCCATTTCAAAAGGAACATTAGGTCCCACTATTTTATTCAAGAGTCTAGCGATCATAGAATAGTTCTTAATGAAGTGCCAAAGCTGTATGGCAGTTCCTAAGAATGATTTTACGTCAGTCTTTGACTGAAACAGCTTGGGATCCCATGAACAAATGACATCCACAAACTTCTCTACTGGTTTCTCTCCCTCATAAGACACTCTGTGACCCACTACCAGACCTTCATCAACACAGGCATAGGCCTTAGGTCCAGAAAAGGTGACTCCACAGTACTTCATTCTTTGACATATCCTATTTACATTTTGAAAATGTTCCCACATGAACCTATGAATTCCCAGATTCTGAGGAATAGTTTCATATTCCCCAGGCTGCCCCGGTAATTCATAATGTGAAGTAGGCCCTTTAATAGGCACATCATCAACATATGGTCTAGTAATATGCGGAATTTCATCCCTCAGAATGTAAGTGACGTCGTCATGGAAGATAGGAACCGAATTGGTCCATTCCATAGGTAGTTTAACCAATCTATGAGGTACGAATGGGGTCTGAAACATAGTCAAGTCCCTCGGAGCCTCATCTATTAATCTTTCATCATACCCAACAAAAATGTCCAAAAGTCCTAAGCAAGCTCGTCCAGCAAATCCTTCTGCAACTTCAGCAGTCGTGGGAGGAATCCCAGAATACTGAATAGTATATCTATTCAGAGGTTCTAAGCTATGTACTAGACGTAGACTCTTCCCATCCTTCTTCAGAACACAGAACAACTTGGATCTGTTAGAAGAACTAGATGGTTCATATACTCCTGCATTGATTTTATCTTTTATTATTTTGCATACATCTTCGAAAATACCCAGGGGTATCGGAATATTCTTTTCCACCCACAGGGTATGTGGTAAAACCATGAACTTTACTGGCAGGAAGAAGTCAGTTCTGAAGGTCCCTCCTTCTTCTGGACACCAAGCAAAGGCTTCATTCTGCTTCCGAAGCATGTAATGCATTAACTTTCTTTCCTCAGGCCACAAAAAGCCTTTGGGATGGTTTTTATCAATGATCTCTTTTCTTTCTTGAGTGTATCTGCCTTCAGGTTCAAATTCCGGGGGGTAGGCAGTAAACTCTGGCATTCCTTCTAGAGGATCTCCAGTAATCTTCCTTTCCACCCTAAACTCCTCAGGAAGAGTTGTCTTGACAGGCTTCACCTTCAGAGCCACCAGTTTGTATTTCCCAAAGACAGATTTGATTGATTCAGCATCTATTTGAGTTGTTGAATAGCACATGAGCACCTCAGCAACAGCTTCAGGTGGTTTCCCATCTTTTGCAGCATTCTCAAAGGCTTTAAGGAATTGTGCCAAGATCCTCACATCTGCTTTGTTACTAGGGTGGTTGAACCACCTTTTCATCAAAGTCTCATAAAGCTCGGCCCCAGAATCCATCTTCTGAAGCTTCTGATGGACTTCAGGACTGAATCCGTAAATAGACTTGAGATTTTCTGCGGTAATTATATATATTGGTTTTAAGACCCTTCCCAAATTTCTGATCTCTTCAAGTGAATTGGAAACCAGATTGGGTGGCCGGTCAATGACTGAACATCTTTTCTTCCTCCTGGCCAACTGAGCTATGATGATCTCAGCTAGTTCAGAAGTAAAGCCAGTCTTAGTTGGGTCAGCCCTAAGTTTTTCCTCAAAGTCTGATAATAATTCATTCTGTCCATATTCAGAAATGAAATCTAGGACATCCATAAGCTTTCTCCAAGCTCCAAGTTGTTTAATTTGGAACCTCTGTATTCTCTCATGCTCTGATAGTTTTTGTTCATCAGTTTTCTTTGCTTCTGAAGGGCTATTCCGCTCTTCCACAGTATTTCAAACTTCTTCAGTTGTCAGGTTATATACTGCTGAACTTCCTTTCTCACTAGGTAGGTCTGTGGGAAGTAGCTTATCATGCCACAAACTATAGACTGGTTGTCCACCCTTCATTTCATTCTGAAGGTATGCGTCCATAACTTGTCTAGCTTCAGCACTGCCAAAGTCTTGAACTGAGGCTATGGCATATGCTTCTGCTAACTCTCTTGAATTAAATTTCTGATTCCCAGGCCATGAGAGCCTATCTATTTGGACTTGCCTGTTTTCATCCATTTCTAAAGTTACGGCCACCTCTCCCTGATTGGGAATCAGTTCATCAAGGTTTATTGAAAATTTGGCATCTCCTCCAAAGAGGTGCTAACTGCATGAGATGCTTCCTTTCCTTCTGCTTCTTCAGAAGTGGTTGGTGGAGGAGGATGCTTGACCTTCCTTAAGGTAGGTTCCCCACCTCTCGGTCCAATCTTCTTTCCTTCCCCTCTAGGATAAGTTCCAACTGTGGCTCTATGCATCATATTAGGGCATCTCAAAGTAAGCTCTTGGTAACCATCTGCATAGTTCTGAATAGTAGATTCAGTTAATACATCCAATGGTCGTCCCAAAAGTACCTGGTATGGGGCACTGTCCAATACATGAACTTGTAGGTAAATGGTTAAGTCCCCAAAAGTGAAAGGCACATTTCTGGCCAATCCTATTGTCTTCTTAAGTGCTCCATTCACACTTTGCATGTGTATAACTGTGTCTGGATCCCAATGAAGACCCACACCTACAGCCACAGCTAAGTCCATTGCTACAATTTGTGAACCTCCATCCAGAATTGATTCCACCTCTTGGCCTGAGTTATTCACCACCAGATACACTGATCTCAGTGAATCCACAGGACTAGCCACAATTGTTATCTTCCTCTGTTCTTCAGGAGACAAATCTTGTTTATAGGCCTTGACTATGTCGTGGTGAACTATGGACCCCGCCGGTAGGCCATCTGTAGCAACCTTCAGAACCTGAAACACACTTTTCCTTGACTGACAAGTCATCCATGTGCACCACAGAGTCAGAGAAAGTAACACCTTCCCCATCTGAATTCACTACTTCAGTGGTCTCAGCTTACATATCAACCAAGAAGCTCTTTAGAGGTGGCTTTCGCCCATTCATACCTCTGAGCCACCTCATAACAATCTTTCTGACACTCGGGGAGACCTGCCGAAGCTTTCCAGTTGGGAGTGTTGTCAGACTGTTCATGATTAAGTCAGCGATTTCCTCATCCATGTCAAAAGTTCCCTCTCGATTGGACTCAGGTGCTTCAGAAGTCATTTGGACCTCATGTTTGTGTGGTCCCTTCTTCAGCTTTTGTGCATCAGTGCCAGGAGACACATTTCGCATGGCCCCAGCAATTTCACTGATAGCAATTGCCCCATCCCATGGGATAGGTGGTCTAGGTACCGGAGGTACCAAATCAAAAGGTTGTTTCACAACTGCAGACGGCATATCCTCCAGAGTTGTGTCCTTATCAACTCTGGACTTTTCTACAGCGGGTTCAAATGATGTTATGACTTCTTCCAAAGTAGGGGTATCAAGTTCAGAACTAGGTCCTGAATTATGTTTTACACTTACCCCATCATTACGCCCATGCGGGGGCTTATACATATCTCTGTTTTTCTCCTTTTGTATTTTCTCATCCCAAAGAATGTCTTTTATTCTTCGCACTGCAACCTCCAGAGCAGTTAAGCATTTCAGAACGGAGTTCGACTGCTCCTTCCTTGGTCTTTCTAGTTTTTTGACTCCTTAGATTGCTTTTTAGCTTCATGCTTAGCATTAATAAACATCTGCATGATATTATCTAGGAGATCAGCATCTTCGTCCCCAAGGAAGATATCATCACTCAATGCCTCCAGACTATTCCCCTGATAGAAGGACTCGGTAGGAGGTTCTGTCGTTAGGTACATAGCAGATGAAGGATCACTACCACCAGCTTCAGAAGGTCCGTCCCAGTTGGCTTCTCGAGCAATTCTTTCAATCTTGGAATACTGAGGGTCAGGATCTCCTTCCTTCTGGTAAGGCATAGGAGTTCCATCCTTCAGAACCCATCAGCCTGACTTGGGATCGATCTTGATCCAGCCCCTTTTTATATACTCTTTCTGCCAGTCACACTCAGTCAAGATATGTCCCTGACCGTTGCACATATAGCAGTTCCCTCCTGTCCTAGCAGGAGGTGCTGAACCCATCCGAGGCAAAGAATTTGACGGCCTAGGATCCGTGGACTGTGCAAAGCTCTGCGATGGCCCTGATGATTGGGTAGGTCGTATCCTTGACTGAATAATCATTGCTTTCACTTCCGCAAAGCTATTTTCTTTTGCTCGGTCTGCTCCAGCTGAGAATTATATTGGGCTATGCTCTCTTGTAAACCCCGGATTTGAGTATCGTGACCGTCTATCGTACTTTTTATGTGCATGGTCTCCTCATCCTCAAATTTGATATTAGGGTTTTCTGCCCATATTTTCGCAGCTTCAGAAGCAGAAGCGGCTGAGGATATTAGTCCTGCCGAACCCTTAGAAGGTTCCTCAAACTGTACCCTTTGCTTACTCCCTGATTCCGAACTACTACTGGATGGCCTCCAACTATGATTGAGCAATGATCGAGAATTTTTCATCAACCCATACATATAGGTTCCTGCAATTCCCGACTTCACCGTAACTTCTGCTTGCTCCATAACCTCTTCAAGAAGCCATGGATCCTGCCTCTGTCGCTCTTTCATAGTCACATCCTCATTTTCTAACTTAGCAGCCAACTTCAGCTGCAAGCTATGGAGAATCTTTTCAATCATTCTATCTGAAAATGCAGACAGATAGATCTCCACCAGGAAATGGTTCGACAATAAAGCCGGGGGTTTCTGAAGCTTTTCAGCCTCACTTTTAAACTCTCTTTGGTACTTGTTGAATTCGCTGTCAGAAGTATCGTTATCAATCTCTTGATGTATTTTCACGATCTTCTTAAGCTTACTCAGACTTCCGAACTTGATGTCTACATCCCACTGTTCAAAAACTTCCTCTTTGAATCTCTCCCAGCTCCTTCCTTTGACCAACTTCAGAACTTCAACATCTCTTTGTAACACATAGGTCATACTCTGAAGAGCCAGATAAATCTTGGCCTCTCCAGAAACAACTCCCTTAACATGAAACACGTTCTCCATGTTGTCCATAAAGCCTTGCCAATCTTCAGAAGAATGGACTTCAAATCCATGAGGATATCTAACATGTTTTCTTTTATCCGAGGATACTTCCACATCCTGTTCAGGCATCAGATCTCTCCAACTTTCTCAGAATTCATGGGTTGCATCGTGTGCCACTGCAGATCCTCCGTTGTTATTCACCATTGTGTCAACAGCAGGAGGCAATCTAATTACTCTAATTGGTGTGTGTTTGAAAGTAGTTTTCAGAAGACACTTTAGAGCTTTCTTCCTCTGAAATTTCTGCTTTCTCTCTTCTTTGTGAAGTTCAGTGATCAAACTTCTCAGTCAATGCTGCTCAAAAGTACGTTCTAGACGTTGTCTTGTTGCAATTGGTACATAGACTCTACTGTGATGGTAGACCAAACCGTTATCCTCTTCCCATTCTGGTAACCCATTCGCTAGTCTCCTCAGACCTCCCTCCTTCAGCTTCTTCAGCCCTTCCAGTACTTCCACTTCTTTCTCTGACGCTCAACAAATCCATTCTTCTAATGGATTGACTAGGGTGAAAGTGGCTATCTTGTGGAACTGGTCTGGTGAAAGTATGACCTGTTGTCGGTTGTCCTCGTGATCTTGGACACAGTGAGGTGACATCCGTGATAGTGCATTGGCCTGAGTGTTACTTTTCCCTGCACAGTGAACCAGCCGGAAGTTGAACCTGGATAAGTAGAGGGACCAGCAAGCTTGGCGTCGTGTGAGGTCCTGTGCTGTTTGCCAGTATTCCAAGTTACTGTGATCAGAGACAATCTCGAACTCATCCCGGAGGCCCTCTAAGAAATAACGTCAGTCCTTCAGAGCCTCTATGATTGCCAGCATTTCCCTATCATAGATCTGGTAGTTCCTTTCTGCCAGTTGCATCAAGGCTGAGCGATATGCTACTGTGTGCCATGTACCATCTTCCTGCTGCTGCATAAGGGCTCCCCCTGTAGCATAACCAGAAGCATCCACCTCTATCTGAGTCGGTTTATCTGGATCCCATAGGGCGAGAATAGGCACTGAGACAAATGCTGTTCATAATTCTTCAAATGCTACCTGTTGCTGTGTTCCCCAATCAAACTGGACGTCCTTGCACGTTAGATCATTGAGCAGGCATGTGATCTTCAAAAAATCCCAGATGAAGTGTCTGTAGAAATTGGCAAATCCTAGGAATCCGCAAACGTCATGCACTGATTTTGGTGTTGCCCAATCTCGTACTGCAGCTACTTTCACTGGGTCCATACATACTCTCCCCTCGCTTATCAGCAAACCCAGATATTCCACCTCTGTCTTCTCGAACTCGCACTTCTCGGGTCAAAGATATAGGTCGTTCTGTTGTAACTGTTTGAGGACTTCCTTAACCACATGACGATGTTCCGATAAATCTGAACTAAAAATCAAGATGTCATCCAGATATACTGCTACCTTCTCTGCTGCGATGAGATTAGCAAAGATGAGGTTCATCAGGGATTGAAATGTAGCTGGAGAGTTGGTAAGACCAAAAAACATAACTGTTGGCTCGAACAACCCTCGATTTGTTGCAAACCCTGCCTTCCATTCGTCTCCCTCCTTAATTCGCACATTATTGTAACCCCACCTCATGTCAAATTTGGTGAAGTATTTCGCATTACAGAGTCAGTTGACGATATCAGATACCAGAGGGAGAGGTGTCTGGTTTTTGACTGTGAACTTGTTAAGGCATTGGTAATCCTGTATGAACCGCAGCTTTTCATCTTTCTTCTTTATGAAGAACACTGGAGATGCCATGGGAGATTTGGAGGGTTGGATATACCCTTTCCGTAGGTTCTCCTCGATAAATTGATCCAGTTCTTCCTGTTCTACCAGGGACATGGGATAAATCTTTGTATGAAGTGACTCTGGAGCCCCAGGGGTGAACTCGATAGCGTGATCCCAAGGCTTGTGTGCCAGCAACTGTTCCGATTCCTGTTCTGAGAAGACCTTACTGTACTCCCTGTAATGCTCGGGGACCATCTCCTCAAACGTCTTCTTTGGCTTGAGTTTCTGTGCTGCTTCTGCAAGTTGTTGGGAGTAAGTGTACCCTGCCACAATCCAGACCTGTTCCTTAACGTCTTTAATAATCCCCCACCTAAGCCAGTTCTGACGAAGCATTCGGTTGGCCTTGAGAACACAGAGTTGTGGTTGTTTTTCCTCCTCTCCCAGTACCATTTCTTCCTGTCCTTCTCCTCCATCATCCTGATGCAGTGTTTCCTTTACTGCGTCATCTTGAGTGTCCTCCAGTACCCCTCCACCAAGAGTTGTTCCACCAATTGCTTCACTTTCCTTATCTGGTATGTCTTCCACTGTTACTCTGTGGGTCCTAATCGATAGCAACCCTTTTGACCAGTCTACATCTGGGTTTAACCGTCTCAACCACGGTAATCCCAATATTACATCCTCTTTGCCTAGGTCTGTAATTAAAAAGTCCACCCAATGCTTATGCCCATCCACCGTTATTGCCAGCTGTGCAAATTCCTGTATACTGCCAGCCTGGTTAGGGGTGCCGTCAATGTTAAACACCTGTATTGGCTTCTTTAATCGAAGCTTTTGCAACTTCTTTTCTTCTGCAAACCTCCTGCTCATAAATAAACCTGTCGCTCCACTATCTACCATGGCCGCTGTTGTCGTTTGTAATCTCCCATTCTCAATCTTCATGCGTACTCGGAAATGTGATGATAATGGAGTAGATTCATGAGTTGTGTTAATAGTACATGATGATATAGAGTCATAATTCGAGGATGGGCAAACTACAATCGACTTCTGGGATGCTCTCGTTGCAGCTGAGACGGGCATCCTTCCTAAAAACCCTGTGGCTTGTTGACAATGGAGCTAAGACCAGCCAGAAGGCTGTTGAGTTGAGCGATCTGGGCAGTGAGCTGTCCTTGACTGTCCATAGCTGGAGCTGGGTTGCTGGGCACTGTGGATGAGGTGGACGCAATGGTGGGCCTGGGATTGTTTGGAGAGTGGTGACTTCCCCCTTCCTCGTCAAAGAGCAAGAAATTCTCCTCCATGCTTGTCACTGCGATCCATTGACGACCTCTTCCAGCTAGGCCTCCCCCCCTTTCCTTTCCCATAAACTTGTCCTGACAGACCTGTTCCAAGTGGCCTGCCCTCTTGCAGTAGTTGCATGTAGCACCTCGTGCACAGTTGCAGTCTTTCTTGAGGTGCAGGCCACCACAGCCAAAGCACCTGTTTCTCATCCTTCTCAGAAACTCCTCCCAGGTGCCAGTCCTCTGGCTCGAGGTCGAGGTAGCATCTACATCCATGGCATTCGGATCCCTTCCTCCTCCACTACTAGACTGTGCTTGAGTGCCTCCTCTTCCGATGTTCAGAGCTGGGTTGTTGATACTGATATCCAGCTTGTTTGCCCTTGCAATAAGCTCGCTCAGGTCCTTTGGACCCGACATAGCAACTGCTGATGCCAATCCCACCAACTTCCACATTTCCAGCATTAGCCCATCTACAAAATATTGGCGCTGGTCATAGTCTGAAAGCTTGGTCAGGCTGGCCAACTCTGTAAATGCCTGCGCATAGTCGGAGACAGACTCATTCCGTCCTTGCCTCAGAACCTTGAGGTTGGCCAATGCCTGCTTCTCCTCATTGATTGAGGAAAAGTGGCCCCTGAAGGCAGTGGTGAAATCAGCCCAACTGCTGTTGAAAATCGGGTCGATGCTGAGGGGGTCATTTGACCTGGCCAAGAACTGGTTTGCCCAATCGCCAGCCTTGGAGGTCATCAAGTTTAGGGCTGCTCAGATTCTTTTCAGGTTGTTATTGACCAAGTCGGTCTGCTCCCTGGCCCAGTTATCGAACTGGTTCAGCCATTGCCTAGCATTGTGGCCCTTCTCTCCCTTGAATGCTTCGGGTTTGCTGATAACGTCCTTCGAGCGAGTTGTCTGCATTAGCAGGGCATTAGTGACAGTGTTTAGGCCCTCTAAGAGGTGGGCAAGTTGTTTGTTGTTCATGATTATGGGTGGGATAGATGGTTGTGGTTCTGGAGATGGAGCTCTGGGGGTGATAACCAGATTCGGTATGGAGAAGATGGTTCTGGAATAAACAGCAAGAGCGGATGGGGGTACAGAGGGTTCATGAGGTACAGGTAGTGGTGCTGGTGCGGGAGAAGCTGTGGGGGAAGTACGTAATGCGGGATTTGATATGGGTCTAGAGTATCGACCAACGTGGGACCCGGGCCTAGAGTGTCCAGGGGTTCTGGGTAAACTGGCAGTAACTGGGCGGACTGGAAGTGGGGATGGTGGTAATGGTGGGAGTACTGGGATGAAGCAGTCGAATTTGAGAACACTACCGTCATTGTCGATTAAATTGTGCAGTTCGGAAATGGAGTTTGCGAGTGCGTTCGGGCACTGGTTCTGGTCACAACTGGCCCACTCTCTGTTGGTGGCTAGATGTACGTGTTCATTGTCGGTAACGTCATAAGCGTGCGGTAGTGTGGAGCAATCAACTTTCTCCTGTTTAGATTCTTCTTCAGAGTCAGGTCTCAATGCATTAAATGTCGGAGACGTGGCGGAACGGTACGGCCTGCAGAGACAGCCTTATCGGAAGGGTGCCCATGCAGTAAAGGATCTTGACCTAATGTGGTGAAGCACCAGTAGTGAACACACAGAGACTGGAGCAAAGACTCAACAGTCGATAACTAGAGACAAAGACAATCGATATAAGCCCGGTATTCTACAGAGTACAAATATGCACCTTGTCACAAAGTGTGTACTACTCTTATTTTCCTATGGTCTCTTTTCCTTTATCCACGATACACGATACTATTCTTGTTTCCTCTCTTGAGTCTATTTTCATTCTATTGCTTTCCATCACCTTCCGCTATGTTCTATCCGTTTCTGCATGATACTAGGTCACGACATCATAGGTCACATGCCAGGTAGTATATATAGGATGACTTGTCACCTAGTCCCCCATCTTGACCTCTTTGTCATTGGGACTAGGTGCATATT
>MU127998.1:3527-54308 GCA_014904975.1 Marasmius fiardii PR-910 | reverse complement strand
CTCGATGCTTCAGGCCTCAGCGTAAACTAGACAGGGCGTTTAGATTGCTCCTAGGTCTATCTACGACAAGGTCAAGGTAAGCGAAAGAGAGAAGTCTCGAAGGTTATCGAAGGTTGACGAATATTTATACTACGTAGGCACTTGCCGTGATCGGTGATGTACACTAAATAGGAAACGGCGCGTTACATGAACATTGCTAAATAAAACGAATGATTGAGGTCTGAACTCCACACTTGCTTTACTCTTTACCTTGAGCCCCACCCAGCACTTTTGTTTCAACAACCCCCCAAAGTTCCCAATCGATAATGTCCTCAAACTCGAGCTCCAAGGAACGTACCCGTACCAAGGTTCTGATGGCTTGTACATCTTGCCGAAGTCGCAAAATTTGGGTGAGTATACTCTCTACTTGTCCAGCCATCTGAATTTCTGTCGCAGCCGAGTGACCTCTCTCTTTCGTAGTGTAACGTTGACCCCTCGTAAGTCTTCTAGACCCTGTGAAAGGTGCAGAATGAGGGGATATACCTGTGTATACGAACCTGTTAATGCCACCTATCCAGAGGTTCCGGTTGGAGATGAAGTCTTTCTATACGATCCGTACTCCATGAATTCCGTTTCTACTTCCCTGTCACCAAGTCCTGCTTCGGGTCATTCGGATTCACGCTTTTCCCAGTTGGATTCCCGTCATTCCTATTCAACGGATCGTGAAAGCTACTCACAATCTCCATCGGCTGGACATGATGACTTTGTGAGAGGCGCATGGGGACACTCAACGAATAAGCCCTCCGAAACGGAGCTCGATAAAGCGCAAATTTTGCCGGGGTCTGGATACACGGGATATCCTGAATTTCCTCAACCAGGGGGCGATAACAATACTCACTCCCACTTTAACCACGTCGCATCTGGTACCACCTACGGAGAAAACGAATATTTGGGGAAGCCTACCTGTCCAAGCCGTGTTCCTGTCCATAATTTGGGTCATTCGTCTGTCTCTCAGAATTACGGCCATGGTACGACTTCGGGAAACATCAGAAAAGCTTTGTCAGGAGGATAAGTGAATATTTTAACAAACCTTTCCGTATTTTTAGTTATCATTTTGTTATACTGTGTCTTCTAAAGCCTAGCTGCCACTACTGATGAACAATTCAACTATTGACAATAATAGAGAAAGGGCCTGTTGTTCATGCTGAAACCTGTAAGGACTTGACAATAGGTCATATCACCTATTGAAACCTTCATACTTGCAAAGGACATCTACTTTCAAATATGCACTGGTGTGACCAAGGGATACTTTTGCTATTTAGAAGTAGCTAAAGACTGAGGTTTGCTGAGGACTATGATAACAGACATACAAGTACTATTTGCCAAAGGGCTGAGATTTTGGGGTCTAGAGCTTAGAGAAAGCCTGTACCCTACTGATGACAATTGACATCATACACTTGAAATCCTTGATCTTATCTATTAATCAATCATATAACATATGTTGTCTTGGGATTATTTTGCTTTCATTTGTATGTATTTAGGACATCTTTCTTGTATCTAACTTATGGACAATCCACACAGTTGGCATGCTCACTTGGCAACTAGGGCCTTCGTTAGATACAAGAGCAAGAGATTAGACCAACATTTTAGATAGTTATACACACTTTATGGAGGGGCTGCAGATTCCGTTAGCCAATGATAACCTTATATGATAAGTCTGTGACCAAGGGTCTAGGATTTTGGCAAGAGATTGATCAATGATCCAGATATAGGCAAAGCTTACCCTAATTGGGAGGCTTTTTGACAGGAACACATATCATATCACAGAAGATTATATAACCATCTATGAGATATGTTGCTGTTTCTTCATCTATACACCTTCTGCCTGGTTAGTCCCATGAAGTTGAATAGATTTGGGATTGAACCAATAGTTGTCCATCAACCTTGAGCAGATGAAGTCTTGTTTTCAAACCACAAGCTTTCAGCAATTATTGTACCTAGTGATAGCTATTCATTTCAGTTGATAGTTGTTGCTTGAGTTCTCTCAGTTTTCACATCTACTCCCTATGGTTCTCCTTGACAGTGTAACCCTTCAATAAGCTTCGACTCCCCTGCACTTCTTCTGAGGACCTTTTGTAGATCTTAGGAGGTTGTGACTGGTGTCTAGCATTGATTGTTGAGTCTGTCATTATATGATGTGTCCATTGATTATCATCAATCAGAGGTAGGGCTACTTGTTGGCGTTTAACTACTTCTAAATCCATTGTTTGGAGCTCTTAGTCATAAGTCTAAGTCTCACCAATCATACTCCACAGTAGTATGTCCCTGTGTAAGTGTTTCACAACTTTGGAGATTCTTATAGTCTCATTGGAGTGATATACTTCCCAATACTGTCCTGGAATGTATGGTAGTGATGGTAACAGGTAATGCTTGCAATTTTCGTTGCTTAATTCTATCCTTATAACGCATAACAGTTGGGCTGTTGCAAGTAGGTCATATATTTTGTAGGGGGGGGGGGGTTGGTCCTGTGGCAAAAAGGAAGAATTTGACACAATATGCACAATCTCTGTAGTTCCTTGGTGTAAAAACTATAAGCTTTCCTTGAGGCTACTCTGATTTACATGGAAGCCAGCCTACGGAGTCCAAATTTTCTTCCGAGTTGCCTAATTCAAGGGATGTAATGTGTAACGCCGACGCTGTTGCAGGGGGGTCCATATGTAACACACGACAGGTCCGTCGCTACCATACACTCGGACAGCACTAGTCATAGACCACTTCTACCAGCATGACATACACTTCAGCTCTCAACTCATACTTCACCTTTTGTTCAATTCACAGCTTTCCTGTTAAGCCCACCATCGACAACTTTAGTTTTTACGTCATTGAGCGTCGCATCAAACCTGACAGCGTGGATTCCTATCTCTCAGGCATCTGCAATCAGCTTGAACCGTTCTTCCCAGACGTTCAGACAATCTGATCTTCTACATTAGCGTCCCTTACCCTCAAGGGGTGCAAGCAATTGTACAGATCCCCGACTAATAGGAAACTTCCATTTTCCATCTCTCAAACCAAACATATGCTCACTCGCTTTTCGACACCGTTGACGCATGACGATCTACTCTTTCGTTTCATGCTCCTCACTAGCTGGTTCTCTCTAATGCGATTAGTTGAATTTACAACTCCTGACAACAAAAACTTTCTTAATCTTAGAAGGTTATTCGTCTGTTTCCAATTAGATGGTCTGACAGCACCTTCGGATTTGATCTTCCTGCTCACAAAGGAGATCCATTCTTTGAAGGGAATCGCATTATCGCTCGGAGACACCCTCGGTTTGACTCTGTCGTTGATCTATACCGTCTGTTCGTCGACTACGTTCGCTCCCGTGATTGTCGTTTCCCCGCACATTGGCAACTTTGGCTCCATGCCTTCTCGTTCTTGGTTCATGCAAAAATTTCAACTTCTTCTCAGACTTCTCTTTCTCCGGACACTTGCTTCGCTCAGGGTATGTCACTGCCCCCGCAGGATTCAGATCTCCCAACCACCTCATACAAAGTATTGGTCGTTGGAAGTCCGAGAATTTCCAAATATACATTCGGAAAAATACAACCCTTCTTGCAGCCATGCTACACAATTGACCCATTTCACTCCTCAACCTCTTCTTTTCCCTCTTTCTTTGAATACCCATGGATAGCCATTCTTGAAATTGGGTTAATCTGGGCAGTTTGACCCTCGCGCCCCCGCGTGCTGGGTGATTACTGCTTATTTCTTCAAACACCGAAAGATTGGAATGAAAAATACACTCATAATAAAATACACTTATAGAAGTGCCAAGGCTATACGCTTCGGCTCAAGGCTCCACTTAAATTGCGAAAAGTAAGGTCATGTAAGACGTCCGTTCTTCGGTTATTGTGCTGGTATGTTGGATGTCGATGGTCTTTGTGCTGACAGCGTCCGGGTATGTAGGGGTATGGCTGTCCGTTGATGAATAAGTTACCCGTGGCAGGAAGAATTGTGCACCGGATCCTGCCGCCACCACATCAAGCCGCTCTCGGACTTTTCAAATCGCGGTAGAAAGGTTCTCATTTCTTGCTTACTTATGGCTAAGAATCGTACACACACATCATAATGTAAGTGATTCAGGCTTTGATAACAGTATGGATGTTCTTTTCCAATACAGTTTCACGTGGTTAAACCATCAGGTGCCGAGGCACAAAGAGTTAACTGAAAGTCATACTTTTAGCAGGATACTGCTAGTATCTCCATGTACGCCTCGAAATCTCCTCAAAGATTCATTATCATCTTATTCTATTTATATGATTGGGCATGTTTCAAGGGCTTTACCCACCTACATACCCTCTATTAAGTAAACGGGCTATCGTTAGGCAAACAGTATGATATCCTGTTAGGTCTTATGCTCCGCACAATTGGATGATTCGGGTTGAGTGCCCTCAAAATTCCATCCTGAGTACAACTAGTACCTATAGCCAAGGGGAAACTCACAAAGTAGCAGCCAGCCAAAATGGCAGCAGGAGCTGGAATGCCATGACTATTCCGGTGGTCCTGTTGTCATCCCTCTTTCTGCATTTAAAGCATCTTCTCTAGATCCCACCTCACCTTCTTTATTATTCACCCCTCCTGAGGGGACCCATTTTCCACTACTATCTATAAAAGTCCTTTACCCGCGCCAAACGTCTGCCGACGCACACGGTCCATCATGTAATGATTTTATAAAAGGCTAGATAACTGGAGTTGCAGACGCCCAACGTGAGCAGCAGAGGCCGAGAGCATCCAACTTCAACATCACACGCGTCTCCGACAAATAAAGCGCTCATAAGGGATATCAGACTGCCCAGGACTGGCTGACTGACCTTGGGTTCCGGAATAGCCGGTTCGACGTGTTTTGCTACTTTTCTGTTGTGTGGGGTACGATGGGTGTTTGGATTCTCCGCTTTCTGACAGCACCCGTGCGTCGTCCACCGTGTGTTCCAAACATTTTAGCTGCCGCTGATTGACTTTGGCCTTGCTACATATTGGACATGAATAATTTACGGATAAAGTAAGGACTAACTTAAAGATTCAAGGTGACTGAAAGCTCGACGGGAGTCAAAGGAAGTTTAAATTTGAATTGCATTGTCGACGACTCGCAGCGTGCTGTGGGTTCCGGTGAGTATCTATCCTCATCCTCCTAATTGGGTCTATAGAGATTCGGCCCCGCTTGGCTTATGTCCCCCTTTGGCATAAGCCTCCACAGACATACGACATGACCGACTACACGTTGAAGTGTCATTATCACTGTTTGCACTTTTAGGGACCGCTGTAAGGGACCATCTACAGATCAAAGGTTGATTTTTCAAACGGGCGACCGCATTGAACGTGTTGACGTTGACAAAATATTTTCGGTGTACAGGACTATGTCTCCTTTTGACGGTGGCAGGCCCAGTCTACTTATCTGTTAGAATGGATTTGAGGGATTGATCACAAGTTCTCTAGGCTGAGAAACTCATCTGTGCCCTGTTCGACTCGGCACTGTCGTCCGAAACTCAGAGCCTTTGAATTCCCGTTGTCGAACTTGTCGCGAGCACAAAAATGATAACCTTAAGAGCCTCATCAGATAGGTTGGAGGCCGGTTTATTGCGACAGGCGTGGTGATTTAGAGTGACAAGTTAAATCTACTGTTGCATTCTCCCTGTCATGGTGAGTTTCGTTCCAAAGAACATAACCCATATAAAACGAATGAGCCGAGGTTTGACCCGAAACTTGCTTCCTCCCTCACCTTGAAATCCACCCAACACTCGTTTCATTTACCCTCTAAAGGTCCTATCGACAATGACATCAAACTCGAGCTTCAAGAAACACACCCATACCAAAGTTCTAATGGCTTGTACCTCTTGCCGAAGACGCAAAGTTCGAGTGTGTATACTCTCTACTTGTTCAGCCATTCAAAATTTCTGCTGTGCAGTCGACTGACTTTCTTTCTCTTACTCGCAGTGTAGCATTGATCGAAAGCCTTCTCGGCCCTGCGAAAGGTGCAGAACGAGGGGATATATCTGTGTATACGAACCTGTTAATGCCAATTTTCCAGAAGCTCCCGGTGGAGATGAAGTCTTTCTGTACGATCCGTACCCCACGAATTCCGCTTCTACTTCCCTGTCACCGAGTCCTTCTACTAATCATTCGGACCTCCGGTTGTCCCAGCCGGAACGGTCCCGTCATTCGTATTCAGCGGATCCTGAAAGCTACTCTCAATCGCATTCCGTTGTACATGCGAATGACTCTATGAGAAGCATATGGGGGCACTCCTCAACGAATAAGCCCTCGGACACGGAGTTGGATAAAGAGCAAATTTCGTCAGGGTGTGACACGGAGTATCCGGATTTCCCACGAGCAAAGGGCAGTGATATCCCTTACCCCAGCCGTAACTACGTTTCATCTGGTACGACCTCCGGGCGGAATGGATATCCGGGGAGCCCTACCTATCCAATCGAAAATCGCATGCCCGTCCAGAGCCCGAGTCGCTCGCCTGTCTCACAGAATTATGGTCATGATACGACCTCGGAAAATGTTGGAGAAACTTGGTCAGGAGGGTAAGCGAATGTGAAGGGCGTCTCCGTATTTTTTCTTTTCAACTCAACCTTTTCTATGCCTCGCTCCTTCAGAGACGGCCCCGTGTGCACTGGCGCCTGCGGCCACTGTTTTTGCGGCTACCATCGCTGATTCCGATCCCTAATCCTTATGGGCTATCCACTTAGGACGGACAAAGATCAATCCCTCCCTTCAAGCGTTCTTGAACTGATATCTATTATGTTTCCTCCAGACATACTCGACAATTATTTATCCTGATTGCTGGAACTGTAGCGTAGCTTTCTCTATCAAGCCTCGAGTCTTCCATAGAATATAGACATTAACTGTATGTTAATACTCCATTATCGTTGTTATTATATTTCCTTGATTCGTATATAACCTTCGTAATACTTATCAGTTGTTTCTTCGAGTATATGAATGAGGTATAGACTACTCATTAGCGTTGTCCTCAAGTCACAGCTAAATAACATTTCTTAACAAAGACTGAACGGTAACAAAATGCAAGGAGACATGCGGTGAAGGGATGGCTGCATACCATCTACATATCTGTGTATGTTTCATACATATACAAAGTTACCCTCGAGAGTTGGTCAGCATTGAGAGCCACTGCCCTGTATATTGTACACTTGAATCACCGATATATGTTAACGTGCCAGTCCGTTAGGCCATCCATCCACAGTTTACTTATTAGTTTGCTCTAAATCAGGAGTTGAATCTTGCAAATGAAGGTGTACCAAGCTCTAATATTTAAATGGTTCTCAGTTTCTGCCAAACCCTTTTGGACTATTACAAAAGTTTCAAACAAAAAAAAATGAGGTTTAAAGCAGCAAGACAAAAAAAAATATTGATAATTCAACAAAATCAAGGACTGAGGTTACAGTCACTCTACTGCAATGCCTGGAGTACAGTCAACAGTCTATTATCTCCGCAGGCCCGCTCGAGTGACGGGATATTTGATGACTAACCTATGCTATTGATTCACAGTACAACAGGTTAATACTGGGTCAGCAAACTCTGGGTGCAAGATGAGTTCTTCCGACTATATCACTGTAACACCAAATGACTGCAATCACACTTTGATGAGACTGGAGAAAGTAATGCAATAGCGCTTCAAGCTTTCCTTCTCAATAAGATAGAAACTGAAATAATAGCAAACGTCGATGCGTTTGGTGCACGAGTCAAAGCAGTAACCTGTGATTATCGCAGAGGGGACCAGGTGCCTCCGAATATAGGGTAAAGTTCCGATTAAATTAAGGGCACTTGGCACAGTGGTAGCGCGCACGCTTCGCATGGTAGCCATTGCGTGAGGTCCAGGGTTCAATCCCCTGAGTGTCCACTTTTTTCTCTCCTCTTCTGGTTTTCCTATATAAGCTATCCTATGTAATTACAATGCTCCTCCCTCTCCACCCCCATCGTCCTCACTACTACTAATACAAGGTCTTTGTTGAGCGTGTGATTGTGTCGATTGACGACAATACATGCAGTTGAGGTCATACTCAAAATGCAAGTTATAGCTCAGCCGGCTGAATGTCCTGGCCGACCTTGTGCTTCCACTAACATCTGTCCCTTGCATTATTTACCAGATCTGCTGATTCTGGTGCGCTGTTCTTTCTTGGGCTTAGTATATTCCTGGGTTAACTTTTAGATTTGAATTCCGCCGGACATGATCCCGAGACAAAAATTGACCCAGCCTGACAACCGCAAGATTCTGCTCGTTCACTTCAAGGGAAGTAAGTATCCTGGTAAGTAAGCGCATTCATCTTCAATAACTTTATTTGTTTGCCTTCTTACCTCGCTGATTCACAGTGTGCTGATCTCACATTGAACCTTACTCTTATTCAGACAAGTTCTCTTCATTTCCAACAAAGGCGGACTAATAATTCTCTAATTCCCCGGTGAAGCTAACATATCTGTGTACTGCTGCAACATGTTATTTCCACCTGTGGGTTAAAAAACCTTGCTGGTTGCTCCGGGTTGAACTGAGTTGGAAATGTGGAACCTCACCTCATTCTCAGTAGACTTTGTCCAGCCACAACCCTTGAAACCATTAAGCCCGAAAGGGAGCAAAAGACTGACTTAGCATACAATTATCTTGGATCTCTCGGTGTGAGTGGTTAGATGATGAGGATTAAGTTTTCAATTTCACTGAATGGTAAGATTGTCTTTATATACCCTACCATGTATGTAGAGTATTCTACAATAAGTGAGAAATGCTGAGTAAAAGGCTTTGGGCTTGAGTCACTACAGAATGCTCTGAATACTGGTGGTGAAGTCCACAGCCTGAATCTCAACAAATTAATAGGGACAAGATCAGTGCTGAACAACATGACTGTCACAAAAAGTGACCATGGCCCACATCACTGAGTGGAGCAGTGACAGAGTATGCAATGACTTTATATAGCAAGTCCCACAATGATTGCTGAAGCAATCATTGCCAGCCTTTTGGCACAGTGGTTTACATCACCTGGGACTGGTTTTGTGATAATGACCAAGGTAATAAATTCCCAAATCAGGCTCTATCAGAAGTTCAGCCAGAACCAACATTGTAGCAACCTATTACCTCCATCAATCTTACAAATACCAGTTGGCATATCTGATGTAAACTAGAACAGTATAATTATATGTCTTAGATTGTGACCATTTTCAACTGTTGAACCTTACTTCCTGTATCACAACAAACACCTGTTAGTGGTGGTTTAATCTGCTGTCAAATCCTCTTCTGACCGTGCTAGCTGGGAATCTGTACTACCACTAATGTATCACACTGACTCAAACTTTGTTGAATGTGATTTGCCATCATAACCATGATATGCTTCCATTTTTTCAAAATTGTGGTACCACACCTGTGGCCGTCTACACCTGTTTCCACCATGAGCCTGATTACGAATTCGAAATGAAATGTTGAAGTCGTTCCTTAACGACAAGCTTTGGCGAGTTAAGAGGGCCTCCGATGATCCGACAAAATGATCGGCCGACAATAATCCCAGATGGTAATAACTCCTTTTACATCCCTGCCCCTGTGTTGTCAGATTAATTTGTCATATGGACCTTCTCCGTTGTTCGGTCGGCACTCCTTCCTATTTTAGTATACTCCACTAATCCGCACTCAGGTGATTCTTCTGCGCCTATGTTGTTTTTTAATCGTCTGTCATTAGTTTCAGGAATTGCTGTAATATTTGATCTTATATTTTTGTACTGCAACTTCTCTTAGTCGCATTTTAAGGATGGTATCCATCTTCTGTCATGAATATAGAGCAATACCTCATCTGCCCCAAGTTATGTGGTGGGAGACGTCTGGTTGTGACCAAGCTTAAGCACCTGTGGGCATCCCAGTTTGCTCCCATAGATCCTGGTGCTTAGGTAAGTCATGAATACTGGCCAAGGAGCTGATTTGCTCAAAGTCGGTGGGTGAATTAAATTTTTCCCCTTTTCAAAGAACCTTCTCCCGTTGGTAAACTGCAAATAAATTTACTTTGAACCCTTGTTTAACCTCTCTGAGAAGCTCAATGTCAGAACACACATTTTGAGCTTAGTGGATTTTGTTTTAGGGCAAAATTTGTACATGAAACTGCCAGGTGACCAGGCAATTCAGTTGTTGCTCTTTCCTCCAGAGGGGTTTGGGCAGTAAAAATTTTACTAAGGGTGCTTGCGCTTATGGCATGATTTCCACATCTCTATAAAGTTTTCTCATGCCAAAATTGCCTGGATTATGGATATATAGATTCATTGAAGTTATGTATGTAGCAAGTTTGACTCAAATCTCCAGCTATGCTGTCGCTGGCTCATCTGAAAACCCCTTTGACACCTTCCTACAGGCACAGTTTGAACTTAATGCACAAACTCTGTCTCTTTATGAACTTTTTGCTCAATGCTACAGTCCCTTGGATGATGAACCTTAGAGGGTATTGAAATGTGTACAGTTTGGCTAAAACCCACCACTAGCTTGTTTTTCATCCAAACAAAAGCTGGAACCTTAAAGCCCAGGTGCAGTTTGAGCTCATGGCATGAGTTTCACCTCAATATGAATTTTCTCAAGAATAAAATATCCCTTGCACCATGAATAAATATCTGTATTTGATCTATAAATCAAGTCTGGATTCCACTCTTGAAACCTTCTAGCAAACATGTCAGTCTAGCCTTCTATAGTCCAAAGCATAGTTTTAGCACAGTTGAGGACTGTGTTATTGAACCTTGAAGCAAGCATTGCAAGTGGACATTTAATCTTTCCCCCCATTACAGAAACTGATTTTCGAGACCTGTTGTATATTCAATGCCAAAGAACCTCATCAATAATCAAATCAAATTAAATTAAGCATCATCTTGTCTGTCCTTTCCTAGGAACTGGGTATTACTTGTCATATTACAATCTGGTGTCACAGTCTTTGACCAGTCTCAACCAGGCAAACCCATGTAATTATAAATAAGTGTGTCATACCTTGTACTGATCATAGCTGCCTGATAGGTATGACGTTGATCAATCTCATCACATATTTACCACCTTACAATCAATCGAAATAGGGTATGATAACAACAATCTTCAATATCAATTATTGATCATTGAGGACAAATCCAAATGACAATTCTTCTTTTTTTTCAAACTTCTTAGCATTCTGCCATCTTCCAATGTAAATGAACCATTCATTTTGTAGGATTCACCCTTTTTAAGGAGGCACACCCCATAGGCAATAGGAGATACATTGCAAAAGTGCCATAGGGCCCCTCATACCATACTTGACGGCATTTGAAGGCACAGATATTGATGTTGTAGTTTGGTAATGTCAATGTTTGATGTTTGTTGAGGGCAGAACTGAATTTCATTCAGAAGCAAGACTAGTGGTTGGTGACTTCATAAAACTGGGGACAGGGGACCCTCATGTCACAAGTGCAGGTGAGGCCTCAAACAAGTTTAATCATAACCTGTTCAGCAGTGCATTCAACTATTATTCTCTCCCTAATACTTATCACTCAGTAATTACAATTCAAACCTATGTATTTGATTATTTTTCTGTATGTAGCATTTTGGAGTCCTCCACCAGTTATAATCAATTTCTGAGTGTCTTACCCAACAAAAATAATTTACATTGTAATTATAATGTGTATGTTCAGTAATTCTGAAGGTCATTTTTTGGGGAAGGAGCAGTGTGAGAACAAAGATACTCAATTTTTAACACTCACTTGTTTTCAAACACAGAGTAACATGATAGTACAGCTCAGTACTTTGGTTGCATGTCCTCCAAATTCAACTGCTGTCAAGGTCACGTTGAATGACGTTGTTTCGAGCAAGTTATATGGACAAACTAACTCAAAAAGACGCTATATGCGAGTGGGGTTCTGGCGTTGTCGAAGGTTCCACACAGAGAAATCTGATTGAACTCTATATACACCGAATAATAGACTTAGAACTTAGTCTAGAATGAGGTGTGAGGTTATATAAGTTTAGGTATGGACAGAGACAGCAAAAACAGAGTCAGAACGATGTCTATAGAAGACTCGAACCGATATATGACAGAACAGAACAGAACAGCACAGTCAGACAGAATCAGAACGACTTAAACAACCACTCAGGGAAGTTTATAGTTGCAGACAGAACAGCAGTAATGGGCAACAGACCCAACAGTAACAGACAGAGACAGAACAGTGAGGGCAACAGACCCTTAAAACAGTAACAGACTCAGTCAGAACAGTGCCAGTTTCAGTTCAGATTCGTTATATACCAGGTCTGAGATTGACTCAAGAACAAGGTTCAGATTCAGCTTCACTGACTTCAAGTCAGGGCGAAAGGTTTTCAGGTTTAATTCAGGGTTTTATCAGGTTTAATTCATCTATTTGGCTAGGCCAGATATAGAATACTACAGCAAGTACCACAATTGACTTGGGCACTGAACTGCAGCAAATACAACAGATTGCTTCCTGCAAACTGAAACAAAAAGTGATACAGAGCTACCACGAATTGCTTGGAGATTCTCAAATGAAAACCTCGCAGCTTATATACTGTCTACCTACCTATGCTTATAAATACTAATATATGGCCAATACAAACTGATACAAATGCAGAAATTGTCTATATACGGAAAGCAGAGACCAGAAAAGAAGTTGCAGACAATATAATATTATTATTTGAGGTATTTCTCGACATGGGCATATGGCACGTCCGTCAGTGGGTTATAGATGTCCCGTTGACTCATAATCACGCCATCTGTTGGTGATAATATCAGTCAGCGACTGATCTTATCGATAATCCGGAGTCATGGACCCTGAATATCAAATTCGTTGGTGTATCTTTAATTCCTAGGGTGTTCTGCTCTCGCAGTACCAACTCTTCATGGCATATACCCTGGTATTCGTTATATATCTCTTTGTGGCTCTACTCTGAAAGTCTGGTACCTGCTATATAGGCAAGGAACACTGTCTATACTTTCAAGGAGTCATGATTATGGATCCACAAGTGTCCATGCGCCACTTTCGGAGTTAACCAAGAGGGTACTCATGCGCTCCACTTGTGTGAGTCATCATATGAAGCCAATCAGGTTCGTCTGATTATGCATCGGGTTTAACTGCTTCCACAGCTGTGTCAGACCAGTTCTAGGTCGTCGTATCGGCCAATAGTTCGGTCATATATGGTATTCAGAAGGTTCCCATTGCCAAGTTCGAATCCCCTTGGTCGCAGGTCTGTATATGGTAGTTTTAATGGTTCCTCCAGTTATATAACCTTATAGAACGTCTACCCAGGTTTGTAGCTTGTTCTATAATGGCACGCTAACTCTTCGACAGCTTATAGAAGGTCCTACATGTTTTGGACTATCCCATAGCTCTTAGTCTGAAGAGTAATCATCTTATATACCCATGAACTATGATAGCATTTGAAGCCTATCAGTAGTCTGTTGATATTAGACGCTTCATATAACAGTGTACTGCTTTAACTGGCTGCTCGGGGCTCACACCAGTTCTTATATAGCCATGTTATCTTTGTCCTATGTTCAGGATGTGGCAAATTTGGTTTATATTGGGTACTTAGTGTTACTGTCATTACAACGTTGTAGGGATATGACCTGAGATATTCACACATCAGACCCAATGAGAAATGTCCTGATTCCAGCTGATTGAAATTGATGTCTATCAACTAGATCAGCTAGAATCCCTATTCTAGAAAATTCCCAATTTTAGTTGACTACAGCCAACTTGCATCCACTCATAATAGTCTCACTGAAATTAGGATTTCTGACTCCTGCTGAATCTATCAGATGCAATGTGACTCATTAGGAATTGGTTTTATTGATTATAATTGATTTATATATGTATCACAATCAGCCCAATTCATCTGATTCTCACCAGCTTCCATCAACTCAACCCTACTCATACATTAACCACTCATATTATCCTCGTCGCAGCAAAGTCCGAACAAAACTGGTAACTTACAAGTTTTCTTCGGATTTTGACGACAGTGGTAGTGTGTTGCTGATACATCTGACACAACAACTGAGCGAGATTTTCAATGTTGAACAGGTTATACATACCTGAATCCTTTGATATGCATGCCTTCTCGAAGCTCGCCAAAGAACTGCCGGGATTCGCCATTTTCCAGTCTACAGCAGCCTCCCATCTACAAGGGGTTGAGCGAATGATGTTTGACTGTGAATACATGATACGTACTTTGTTGAGATCGTGTCAGGGAGCTTCCAGGTTGCACTGGCCCTGGCATTTAAACTCGTAGTACCATTTTTTTTTGACCTTACTAGCAACCTGCTTCGGCTTTGCGACGGTCTCTTGGGTAAACATTTGAGATGGCTGCAGCCGAGGTAGCTGAGTCTAACTGACTCAGTGCCTCCAAGTCAGGTGGTGCTACCATGGGTCATCAAGATTGCACTATCCTTTTGCTTTATTGCTGCACCCTAAGATTTATTTGGTAAGTGACACAATGGTTTAAAAAACTCTAAACAAGTTACTCATCGATTGCCTTCAGAAGGCACTCTAATTTCCTTCTAGAAGGAATTATCTGACCCCTCTCTGTACCTGGTGCTCCATCACATGGTTGAACAAGCCCGATAAATCAGCACATTTCTCATTGGGCATCAGATATGGACCTCCTATATAAGCTGACTGAAGCATGTACATGGTCAGTTGTCCCCGAACTTGTTCTTTTTAAGCTATGCTTTCAGTGAAACAGGGTGTATAAACCTATTGGACATTTCATGATCTACTTTAAACATGTCAATTGATTGCCATTCAACTAATAATTTACAACTTTTTGTCAATTAAATAGGCCCAAATATGCATGAATTTGTAAAAAAACAAAAAGGGGGATGTGGAAATATCAAAATTCGGCCAAAGTAACCGAATTGATGAGGCTGCCTTGTCGCGCGAGAGCGTTCAAGGTCGCTGGAACTTTCCAGCGGCCTGAACCCTTATTTCTGACCTGTACATAAATGCTTTTGTGGCGGGGAACATCTTCCAAATGTGTCCTGGTGCTTTTTTACCAGTGTCCATCCAAGATATGATATTCAATGCGGGACAGTCAAGATAAACGTACCTCAAGGCTCAAGTGGGGAGACTAACTCTCCTAGTAGTCGTCCTGATGAGTACCCCCTTGAGACCTTGAGAGCGAGCGATCACGATAGGTACGGAATCATAATCCGGTCTATCAACGCAATAGGGTCCGACTACGGTGGTACTACTTTCTACTACCTACTGATGGCTACTGTGTCAGTTAATTTTACTTAATCAGGATGAGGAAGTTACTGTGAATTGATGAAGGGGATAGTGATTTGTATTATGCCTTTTTAAAATGTATTGATATTCCTAACTGCTGAGTCTACTGACTATTGGTGGGTTCAAACTAAAAGCATTTATCTGTCTGATACTGTGAATATTATATCCCATACTTGTTAACAATATCTGATACTAGTAAAGGGAAGATCTTAATCATCATTGAAGTATTATTGCTATAAGTAGGCTCTCTCCTCACCTCAGTATTGCTGGAGGACACAGTATTGCATTCTAATGCTGCAGGCTTTTTACTTGTTGGATTTTGGATCTGGTAGCTGTAAGTGATCCCTATCTTTGGATACAAATCATAATTACCTTTTAGGAACCGACTTCTACTATCAATATTACTCAGGTAGTGTAGGAAATTTGTGGATACTGTTGAGCAGGAATTGCTAACCTTCTGTATTGCTGAAGCACACACTAGTCTACAGAGATCCATTAGCACAACACAGTCACTGTAGAACAGCAGAATCAATAATTAGACCTAGAAAATTTTATAGACCCTGTTAAACCTGCAATGAATTAGTGAATGGGAAGAGACATTTCAGACATGTAGAGTTAGAATAAGGTAAAATTTTTGGCCGAATTCGTACCTGCCTGCTTACTGGGGCAGGCTTGATTCCACTAGTATTCAAGATAAAATTTGGTTTATTCCGGTGAGATACCAAGTGAAGCCTTGAGCCTCTGTGGACCCCCCATGCTCATACTGTTAGAATTTGAGGTTTGTCTTGCTAACTGAGTTGTTAATTGGCTTTAGCTAGAGGCAAACCGATGCCTCAAGCAGGTACTTTTATTTGGCTTTTATACCTACTTAAGTATCTAGAATGTTCTACATGTATCTACAAGTATCAGTAATAAAGTGGAGTAAATTAGTAATAACCTTGGCAAAAGAGTATGTACTCTGAGTCATATGGAATACTGTAGAATCCTGTTGAAAGGACTCGCACAGGTGAGCTGCACCGTGCCCGATCTCAACACATACTATTTTATAAGTTGAACGAGGTCAAAAAAAAGCAGAATTATGGCGTGTACGAACGTGAGGGTGTATACAGTGTATCACCAGCGCCGGGCCGGCCCTTTCCACAAACCACCACCGCTGTTTTACAATGAACCCCCTCGCCTCCGTTAAGCGCCTAATTAATCCTTACAGACTGAGATGAGATGGACTACGGGGAAGACTCAAAGGCTTGTGAACGAAGGAAGTATCGTAAGCGGTTTGACGAGGAGTTAAAAGTACGTCTTGAATGAGGCTATATAGAAGAGACCGTAAACTATAGGTAATACTTCCTGAAAACAATTCACGATCCATGAAAAGGACCTAGGACTATCAGTGTGTCGAGAACATGCGTTCCTTGTGTATAACTCGGTCGTAAAAATTGAACCAGAAACTTTGTGTTATGTATTTTCTTAACGATACCCGAACAAATTACACTTCCATGACCATAACGGATAGCGAATCGCCAACAAAAAATTTACTCACGTTTCAATATTTGTACATTATTTCGCGACTTCTACCTTCATGAATTGTCAATGCTGAGTCTTTAAAACTGAAGTAGTAAACATCATACCTCGCAGTTTCGGGCTTAAAAATCAATCTTGTACGAGCTAACCTTATCGTCGGCATCGGGAGAGAAGGCGGGAAGATTCTCAGTTCCTGTAGACTTTTCCAACGCTTTGCCCGTGCAACCGAATCCATCATAAAGGGTGATGGTCCTTGTTATGTCACCTGCCGTCCAGTGCATGGACGAAGCCACGTTACTAGACGATGGTTGGGAAAGAGTGCCAGTGCGATCCTCGATTACATTTATGTTATGTTGGTCACGATAGAGCTGGAGGTGCCATTTTTTCAATGAGGGAATCACTGGCAGGAGCGGCGGAAACCACAGAAATGGCGGCGATGACTATGGCCATGAATTTCATGATAGCTAAAACTGAGTCGAGACGTTAGTGAATGGGAGAGGTGGTACAGACAACTGAGAACTCACTCGATGAGTAGACTTCTTGGAACGAGTTCTGGGTACTCTGGTATCTAAATTCTAGACGTCCAGCTCTCTTTTGTACCTGAACAGTTTGAAAATAATAAATAATAAGTAAAAAGAAAAAAGGGCCGAAGCAGACAATGATAGGTGAGAAAGCTATGTACACACAATATCGAATTTTGTGAAGGTGCGGCAGAGAAGAACGAGTTAGAGGTAGAAGGTTGAGAGACTCACCAGTCGGTAACCAGATATGGTAAGGGTAAAACAAAAAGATGAGGATGTGAGGATAAAGAACAGAGTTTGCGACTGTGGACGTAAGAGAAGAGGACACACCGCAGAAACGTATTAGACGTCACGGTGTTGACAAAAAGGTTGGTAATGGCTCGGATAATAATCTTGAAGCTCTCTTGTACTTGTTATATGATTTGGATGGTACTCAATGCCGTTCGAAAGGCTCGGGAAATTTACTCTCTGGCTCTCGTAGAAGGGGAGAAAAAGAAGATGATTCACTTTTTGATACAGACAGCATATATGAGCCAGAGAAGACCGTCGTGAGAACACAAGTGCCAATGTCAAAGTCAAAACGGAGGCGAAAGAGGGTCCGCCCCGCCAACTCGACGTCGATACTATCCTTCAGTGACTCGGCTGGCTGCTACGAAAGTGGCCCTCAACACCAACGACACTTTATTCGACAATGGGCGTCGCAGCGCACACACAACGAGTGATGAGGTGACAGAGGGTCTCCGTAAGGTACAAGGAATGACGCAGGAAAGCGAAGAGTAAATTTGTATGACGTCGTAGTAAGAGGATCGATCTGAAAGAGAATTGTTTTTGATTGAGAATAGAAAATAGAGTGAAGAATGATAGAAAAGCTTTTATAAAAGTACTCAGCAATACTTAACAGAGAAATCGACGAGTAGGCGGGCCCTACCACAAAGGCGATTGAGGGATCAAGGATTGGGAATGTGGCGTCGGTAGAACGTTAGATTCGGGTCCCTGTCAGTAGTTAGTACCGTACTTACCCACACCGTAACTGTGATACACATCAGTAAGATCTACGATTATTTAGGAGTTTGCGGTACGTTAGATACGGTTCACTGTCACAGACCATCTACCATACCATAACTAAGGATTAGAGCGCTAAAGGGCTGAATTTCAGGCCCATGTACGACTTTCAGGTTTGTTTCAAGTCAACTTATTGCGGGCAAGGCCACCTGCGTAGCACGCTCTCCCTCTTGCGTTCTCATGAACGAAAGTAGTATCCAGCTTCTGACGTTACCGGACGTTCTGGTCTGGAAAGCTCTAATAGAAGCAGAGATGTTCAACATAAAAATGGGACACACGATGTCACCGCGTTTCACCTCAATTTCAACAGACGTATTGAGCTCATTAGGAACGGATCACTTGCGATCGGTCGTAAACGGCCATATCATCTATTCCAAAGGCGCCCTGAAGCATCTTCAAGCAGTTTCGTGGCTGTCGACCATATGGTGAAAATTTGAACGATGAATGGTTTTCGTAACAGCAGATGCCCTAAGATCACGAATACATGGACGCGCGGCCACACGAGATCGCGACAACTTTTGGTCATAATGATGTGTATAATGTATTGAGAACATGAGTCGATGTCCTTGCTCGACGCGTAAAACTAGCCCATAAAGGCGTAAATTTGTGTCAAAGTCACATCAGAATCATAGTATTGAATCAGCACCATGGCCGTTACAGGGATTTAGCTATTCTTGGTTCGGTTGTCAAGCTCACAAAAAACGCCGTATGGTGTTTATCCAGTCAAAGCGGATAGCCAACTCTTGGCGGTGGAGAAAAGCTGTGCCAACCGCGGATCCGACACGACTCATTGGGACGAACCCTCGCGAACTGCAGGTTATTGATAATAATAGTAGAGGTTAAAGGACCTCTGTGAGCTTCACTATATGTATGTCAGCACTTGGGGAAATAAATAACGCACTTTCTGCCTAAATCCGGTTAATTTCCCATGACCTCAGGGCAACTCCCAGCCATCCCACCTCTGCAGACATCGTACGCCCTAGTGTCAGTGCATTTCTTGTGTGGGCTTGGAGTCAGCTATCAAGCAAGACATCTGGTCATCAGATCAAGATAAAATACTACAGAAAGTAGTGGATGATGTGAGCAGAGAATGCCGGTAAGTTTTGATTTGCTCGACAAAACACCCTTTAACGTGAAGGAGAGTCATTCACCTCAACTTGTAGTCATTGTAGTCCTTCTTTCTGTTTAGAATCTTCATCTGGAGAATGATAGAGCTCTACATAGCCCTATATAGCTTGAGTAGTGCCCATAGTGTTGCCTTCTATTACTGTAGGCTACGTAGAGTACTCGATAACTACAGGTCACTATGCGACAAATACTCCGGCTCCTACTAGATACTACCCGATTATTCAAAGGTAATGCTAAGTTTTCATTTAGGTGAGCTATTATGTGTTTTGTTACCAATGAAGTAGTAAAATGTCACATTATATTTGTTTGTCAATACTCTACTGTACAGTTCTACTAGTACTAACTCTCCCGTTCCCAACGAGTTTCCCTAGAGCCTTTGGACCAACACTCTTAGCTTGAAACTAATTAAAATTGAATGGTGACAGCGCGGACAGACTGAAGCGTGATGACCATTACTTACTTAGCCTCATTTCAGTACAAAGGTGTCTGAAAGAAAAAGATGACGCACCCGAAGATCTCTTGACCAAATTTACGCTGCTGTCACCAACCACCAAATATGCCCCCAATTGTTGAGTCTGTAAAACCTTGAGCTTGAACTATTAGTATTAGTGTATGAAAGATTTATGTAAAAAAACCACCTTTGGTAGGCCCCGCCACTGATCTGTAATTGCAGGTTTAGAAGTTAGAGTTGGGTAGAGTTGTTCAGAGAGGACCTTGGTGAGAAAATAAACAAATGCCCATGCCCCAAGCGTTGCCAACTGTGCCAAAAAGTATGCCACCACCCCATTTGGAATTTAAAAGCAAATTTCAAGCTCATCATCCAGGTGTACTCAGCTCAGTGTCTACACAACCTCCATGGAATAGCTACATGGAGCTACAGGAAAGTACTCTGCTCAGTGGCTAAGCAAGCCCTACTATGTGAGCCTATGGGGTCTTACAGAGCACTACCCGAGCTACAGTGCTTTGTGAGCTATGTAGAGCTACCCTAGCAGGAACCTGTTAGTTTTCTGCCAAACTTGTTTTTCCTACCACTGTCTTGGATTGCTACTCTCCTAGATTTTTCACCTAATTCCCCCCTCAGCCTAAATGCTAGCATCTAGCCAACAGCTGCACCAGGTAGGTCACTTGGAGTGTCTCAAGAAGAGACAACTAACTCCAACTATTCTAGGCAAGTGTTGAGATTGCTGTTCCAAAGCTGAACTATATCCTCAAGGTTATCTTATCTCAGCTTCCTCACAATACACCCATGCTGCCAACACTCTTACTGTTTGATTGTGCTTATATGGGTGTTTAATCATCTTTCAAAGTCCAAACTCTCATGTTGTTACAGGAATTTAATAGTAAATTGTATATGGTTACCCACCATCACACTTCTAGCACTATCAGTCTATCTGTCACTCAGCTATAATGGCATTGTAGACCCAGATACCATTACACTTGAAGCAATATTAGAGGTAAATCAAGCAAGCTAAGAGGCAAAAAAAAATCCTCTTTTTTTGAGGAATCAATGGCAGTCTTTTCCATAAACAACTAGAAGCCAAGTATCTAGAAATCTCCAACTCAAGCAGAGGTTAGAACTGGCCTCTATCAGGGTGGGCAATCCAGCAGTACATCAAATGGTAGAGAGGCAATCATTGGGTTCTTGACCAACTCATTTATCAGTGGCAATTACAACAATGAATAAAGTCCTTGCTTTAATACCAGCAACACAGGAGAGTCTCTTTGTTAAAATCTAACCAGTGCTATCAGAACAACAAAACCCTTCTGGTTCTTGTAATCTTACTGTGAATCTTCAGGCTGGTTATAAGCCTGGTATGAGGGGATTCATAACCAGTTACATTGCAAATCTGGTAATAATCACAGGAGATGATCTGAGCGTTCAACATATGTGTAATGAACTGTCTTCTAAGTCAGATTAGATGATGAGGACTCAATGATAGAACACTGTTTCTTCATTCTACTGAATACTGAGTGAGCTACGGCATTGCAATTGGTGGGCAGCAATTTTCCGGCCTGCAAAAGAAAGAAATCTCGTGCGCACCCTATGTTCTGCAAATGGCTGTAAACATTCTATTTTTTTCTCTTTATTCTTGTGGGAATTAAGTCAATGCTTTCCTTGCTTTAGTTGAATCAAAAAAGTATTGAGGGTGTACTAGACTGCTCAAAGGGCTAATATTACTTTTTGTTGTAGACTTGTGAAGGTAATGAGGGTGGTTTAGATGGAGACAAGAGACTAAATGTCATGGTAAAGATGGTAGCAATCATAACAGTTGTGTTGCAGATGCAGACATCTGGGAGGCTACATATTCAGTCAATTTGTGTTTTTTTGTGACGATATTGGACATTTACATATCCTCACGTTGTGAAGCAACTGGTCAATTCCACCTAGAGTGGATTACTCAGGCCTATCTGATGTAGTCGTCTCTGCTACCCATAGTAGCATCCCCATAACATCTGTCTCTCATCAAATTTTAGGAAGATGGGTCCATAATGAGTACACTTGTGGCGGTCTCCACCGCTCTCCACCATGAGCCTGATAAATAATTGATTTCAAGATAAAATTCGGATAATTTAGTGAGACTTCAAGCAAAGCAAGCCGCCATGGGCCTCCCGTGCTCAGTATTGTCTCATTAATTGAACGAAGTCAAAGAAAGCTGAATTGCGGCGTGTAAGTACGAGCGTTCTACATGAGAGTCCCTGATATATGTCACCAGCGCCACGCGCCAACCTTTCTGCAAACGCCCCCTTGTCTCCACTAGGCGTCTTCAGACTAGGCTTAAATCCTTACAGACTGGGATGAGAGATGGACCACGGGGAATACTCAAAGACTCGTGAGCAAAGGAAGTTGTATGTAAACATACAAACGATAACTGATCGCTGGCGAGGCGTTATTGTATGTCTTGAATGGAGGCTGTGACGGGGAAGAGACTGTAGTTGTACAGGAAGCCATTTAGGAGATACTTTCCGAAGACAATTCACGGTCCATCAAAGGGACATAGACCGTCAGCGTGTCGCGAACATGCGTTCCTGGTGTATAACTCGATCGTAAAACAGAACCAGGAACTTCGTGTTATATATTTTCTCAATGATACCCAAACAAATTACACTCCCACGACCATAACTGAAAGCGAATGCCCAACAACAACTTCTTCATGTTTCAATATATGTGCATTATTTCACGATTTCTAGCTCGATAAACCGTCAATGCTTCGTCTCCAAAACTGAAGTAGTAAACAACAATCATACCTCGCAATTTCGGACTCAATAATCAATCTTGTACGAGCTGACCTTATCATTGGCGGCGGAAGAAAAGTTGGGAAGGTTCCAAGTTCCTGTAGACTTTCCCAACACTTTGCCCGTGCAGCCAGACCCATCATAAAGGGTGATAGTCCTTGCGATATCACCTGCATACCAATGCATGGATGAAGCCACGTTGTTGGAAGCCAGATTCTTGCATGGTTGGGGAAGAGTGCCAGTGCGGTCCTCGATTATACCTTGATACAGTTCGTTACGATAGAGCTGGAGGTGCCATTTGAAGGCATCAGGGGCGGCGGAAACCAGAGAAATGGCGGCGATGATTACGGCAACGAATTTCATGATAGCTAGAACTGAGTCGAGGCGTTAGTGAATGGGAGAGGTGGTATAGAGTATAGACAAGTGAGAGCTCACTCGATGAGTAGACTTCTTAGAATGAGTTCTGGGTACTCTGGTATCATAATTTCATGAGACCCAGCCCTTTTTATACCTGAGCGCTTTAAAAAATAATAAATAATAAAAAAAGGGAAAAGGGAAAAGGGCTCAACCGGATAATGGTAGGGGAGAAAGCCATGTGCACGCGATATCGAATTTGTGAAGGTGATTGAGGAATCGAGAATTGGGAATGTGGCGTCGCAATTGTGGCGCATCGCGCGCCTGCCTTCGTGGAGCGTTAGATTCGGATCCCTGTCAATAGTTAGTACTGACCCGCACCGTAACTGTGATGCGCATCAGATCATACTGGTATTGGTAGAGCTGGGTTTCATAAGACCTACGATTATTTAGGAGTTTGCGGTACGTTAGATACGGGTGCCTGTCAGTGGTTTGTACCTACCATACCGTAACTGTGATGGGCATTAGAGCGCTAAAGGGCTGGATCTCGTTTTCAGGGCCCATGTAAGACTTTGACATTTGTTTCAAGTCAAATTATTGCGGGCAAGGCCACCTGTGTAACGCGCTCTCCCTCTTGCGTTCAGGTTCATGGACGATAGTGGTATCCAACTTCTGACGTTACCGGACATTCTGGTCTGTACAGCTCCAATAGAATCAGAGGTGTTCAACCTGAAAACGCGGCACGAGATATCATCCCGATTCACCTCAACTTCAACAAACGCAAATACCAACCTACTGCGTTTGGTTTATGTATTGAGCTCGTTAGGATGGATCACTTGCGATCGGTCGTAAACGACCATATGATCAATCCCAAAGGCGTCCTGGACCATCCTCAAGCGGTTTCGTGGCTGTCGACCATATGGTAAAAATTTGAACGATGAATAGTTTTCGATGATCTGGCGTTCTGGACTGTACATTGAATTCAAGTTACGGTGTTGACAGTCCGGGTTATGGCGATATGAGCGGTAAAACACAGCTCAGGTGGCGGAGAGTAACAGCAGTCGCCCTGAATACACGAATACATGAACGCGTGGGCACACGAGATCGCGACAGCTTTTGACCACGGAACTTGAAGTATTGTATATAATGCATTTGAAAAGGTGACTCGATGCCTTGCTCGAAGAGTCGGACCCGTAAAACTAGCCCATAAAAGCGTAAATTACTGTCAAAGTCAGATCAGAATCATAGTACTACACCTTGAATCAGCACCTATGGATTCATACGGACCTAGCTATTCTCTGTGTTTCTTTTTTAGTTCACAAAAAGGCCAGTCGAAAAAGCCAGCTCTTGGCGGCGTTGAGAAGGGCTGTGCCGATTATCAGATACTCCAACATATGCCACGTGACCATGTTCGGGAGCAGAATTAACGAACTCCGCGGATCACAGAACCGGCACGACTCATCGGGACGAACTGCCGGTTATTACAGCGCTTTTCATAATCATGCGGAAAGACGAAAAGTTTCTCACCTTATTTGGTCGCAGCCGGCAGACGTACGGCTCGATGGCAAGAGTAGGGCAAGACGGCGAGCCCTGTCAAGGAGAGACAGTGGATCAGGGGGGTTAGAGGAATGCCCTAGGAGCCGTAGCCTCTGCCAGCTAGGACCACATAAGTTTTCAAAATTTCGGTTTTTCCGCATGATTATGAAAAACGCTGTAAAAATAGAGAGGTTAGAGAGCCTCTGTCTATGTCAACCTCGGTGTATGTCAACACTAAATATTGAATTCTTTGCCTAAATCCGGTGGATTCCCATGCATCTCACAAAACAACAATACCCACGATTTCTGTCACGAAGCTTCATGATATTTTAAAAAGCTCTTCGACTCTGTCCACCCTCGCATTACCTCAGCTTAGTCTTTTTTAAGGTTTGTTGTCAGTCTTAAAATTGACTCTTTCTCTCCCAACCATCCCACAGTAGTGTCAATGCATAGAAATGCACGGGCTTGTCAGCTATCAGTCAAAGATGTTTATTTTGGAGTATCATCAAGCAAGAGATCTGGTCACCAGAACAGGATAAAATGCTGCAGGAAGCAGTGGATGATGTGAGCAGGGAATGGCTTTTGGTGAGTGTCAGGGCTGTTTTGATTTGCTTGACAAAACACCCTTTAGCATGAAGGAGAGTCCTTCACCTCACCTTGTAGTCATTGGAGGTCCTTTTTTTCAGTTTATGCTACCTTGCATTATTGTTTTCTTGCATTGCTGCTACTTCTAGAAATTCTTAGTTGTATGAAAAAATAGCTAGCAGTAGTTTAGGTAAAAAGACCCCCTGGAATCTCATTATAAAAATATCATCCTTACTTTTCTCCCATTCTCTCCCCTCACTCTAAAGACAAGCATCTAGCCAATAGCTTTACCAGATAGACTGCTGCTACCCTCGACTATCCTAAATGTTGTCTCAAAGCTGACCGTTATCTTCTCTAGGTTATCTTATCTCAACTTCCTCGCACCACACCTATACTGCTAACACTCGCACCCTTAGGTAAGTGTTGACTCTCATTGATTGAGTAATTCTTTTCTTGCTGTCATCTTTTGGAGCCCAATACAAGGGCAGGTTTCTCGGTTTAGCTAATTTCAGCACACAAATATGTTCGTGATATTTTTTCGTCTTTCCGGAGTGTCACAACGGTGCTCAAACAGTTAGATGAAAGGGTAAATGAGTAACAATGAAAAACACCACATCCATGAGAAATTGTGGAGAGTGCGAGTTCATCATTTCCGAGGCCCAAAGCCAGAATTTACCGTCCAAAGGATGAACCACCTTTGATGGATAAATTTCATTGCGCTGTGCCGTACTCGGGCACGTTCCCATAGTTGATGTTTCAGAAAAATTAAACGCCATGGAAAAAACAGTAAGTTAGCAGAAAATTTGAAGCGTTAGACCTGAAAAATTTACAAGACGCCGGCAAGCGGCACAGCCCGCTACTGTTGAACACTGCTGTGTAGATGGTTGTAATATTCTGAACAGATAATTATTTTACATATTGAGTCTGTTTTGGGTGTATAAGAATATAGTAAGCCAGCAGTTTATTTTGCCCCCAAGCCCGGGCTGCTCGTCACTCGGCATGCCACCAGCTAATTACTTTGAGGTATGAGAATGCAATGGTATGCTCCACTTTGTTTCATTATTTGCAGTTTCCAAGTTATTTCTTTCAACTCACCAATAGACCCCAAATGCTACATGTCATGTTCTCAGTGCTAGTGGAAAGACTAGGAATTTTTTAGTCACTCGGAAAATTATTGAATCAGTCAAGACATAGTGCATTATAGTGGTAGAGACCGGCGTTTCTATACAGAATGCGACAACGCCTGGGAAATAAAACTTGATTATCTTTTGATTATCTTTTTTTATCTATGCAAATCAGTCCTCAAACTCCGACTCACGGGTGGGCGCTGCTGAAGGCTGCGTGAGAAGCTCGTATTGTGAATTTGACAACCGAACTGGGAATAGCTGGGTCCCTGTAAATGGCGATGAATTCGTGTTTGCTGATTCAAGGTTGATTAAAGGGTGGTGCTATGATTATGATCTGGCTTTGACAGAAATTTACGCTTTTATGGGCTAGCTTTACTTGCTCAACTCTTCGAGCAAGGGCATCGAGTCACCTTTTCAAATGGATTATATACAATACTTCAAGTCCCATGGCTAAAAGCTGTCGCGATCTCGTGTGGCCGCGCGTTCATGTATTCGTGTATTCAGGGCGACCGCTGTTGATCCCTCCGCCACCTGAGCTGTGCTTACCGCTCATATCGTCCACAACCCGAACTGTCAACACCGTAACCTGAATGAAATGTACAGTCCAGAACAAATCTCGACCATATGGTCGATAGCTACGAAACCGCTTGAGGATGGTCCAGGACGCCTTTGGGATTGATCATATGGCCGTTTACGACGATTGTAAGGTGATCCATTCCTAATGAGCTCAATACTTACTCAAAGCGAGGTAGGTTAGTTCTTGCGTTTGTTGAAGTTGAGGTGAAATGGGGTGACATCTCGTGTCCCGTTTTCATGTTGAACACCTCCGATTCTATTGGAGCTGTACAGACCAGAATGTCCGGTAACGTCAGAAGTTGAATATTACTATCGCTCATGAGCCTGGGTGCAAGAGGGAGAGCCCGTTGCGCGGGTGGCCTTGTCCACAATGGTTTGACTCGAAACAAACCTCAAAGTCATGCATGGGCCTGCAATCCAGCCCTTCCACTACTTCAGCGCTCTAATGCTCATTACAGTTACGGTATGGTAGGTACAGGCACCCGTATCTAACGTACCGCAAACTCCTAAATAATCGTAGGTCTTATGAAACCCAGCTCTTCCACTATTTTACGGTCTGATGCGCATCACAGTTACGGTGCGGGTCAGTACTAACTACTGACAGGGATCCGAATCTAACGCTCCACGAAGGCAGGCGCGCGATGCGCCACAATTGCGACGCCACATTCCCAATTCTCGATTCCTCAATCACCTTCACAAATTCGATATCGCGTGCACATGGCTTTCTCCCCTACCATTATCCGGTTGAGCCCTTTTCCCTTTTCCCTTTTTTTATTATTTATTATTTTTTAAAGCGCTCAGGTATAAAAAGGGCTGGGTCTCATGAAATTATGATACCAGAGTACCCAGAACTCGTTCTAAGAAGTCTACTCATCGAGTGAGCTCACTTGTCTATACTCTATACCACCCCTCTCATTCACTAACGCCTCGACTCAGTTCTAGCTATCATGAAATTCGTTGCCGTAGTCATCGCCGCCATTTCTCTGGTTTCCGCCGCCCCTGATGCTCTCAAGTGGCACCTCCAGCTATACCGTAACGAACTGTACCAAGGTATAATCGAGGACCGCACTGGCACTCTTTCCCAACCATGCAAGAATCTGGCTTCCAACAACGTGGCTTCATCCATGCATTGGTATGCAGGTGATATCGCAAGGACTATCACCCTTTATGATGGGTCTGGCTGCACGGGCAAAGTGTTGGGAAAGTCTACAGGAACTTGGAACCTTCCTAGGTTTTCTTCCGCCGCCAATGATAAGGTCAGCTCGTACAAGATTGATTATTGAGTCCGAAATTGCGAGGTATGATTGTTGTTTACTACTTCAGTTTTGGAGACGAAGCATTGACGGTTTATCGAGCTAGAAATCGTGAAATAATGTACAAATATTTAAACGTGAAGAAATCTTTTGTTGGGGATTCGTTTTCAGTTATGGTCGTGAAGATGTAAATGTTTGGGTATCATTGAGAAAATACATAACACGAAGTTCCTGGTTCTATTTTCCGATCGAGTTATACACCAGGAACACATGTTCGCGACACGCTGACAGTCTAGGTCCCTTCGAAGGACCGTAACTTGTCTTCGGAAAGTATTTCCTAACGGCTTCCTGTACGACTATAATCTCTTCTCCGTCACAGCCTCCATTCAAGAGATACCATAACCCCTCGTTAAATCAGTTATCCTCATGTTTACATACAGCGTTACATCAGATATATCAATATGCAGTTGTAAGGTTGCTGGAGGCGATAGGTTGCTACAGTGTTGGTTCTGGATGAACTTCTGATGGAGCTTGCTTTGGGAATTCTTACCTTGGTCATGTTGCTCAGCACTGATATTGTCCCTGTTAATTTGTTATGCTAAGTCTGTTTTTGTTCCCTCCTTGTTTTTATGGTTTCAATGGTTGTGACTGGACAATGTGGTCGTGTCAGCTCAGTTGTGTAGTATCGACTTTCAGGCGCATAGTATAGCTTGTCATTTTTGTCAGCTTGTTGTTTTTGTCTTCATCACTAACATCTTCTTCTGAGCTGCTGGTAGGTTTTGGTTCACTTTCACTGTCTGATCAAGAATAAGTTGCTCAGTTATCACTATTAATTTCTTCAAATCTGCCAGTCTCTTCCTGATAGCAGTAATCATGAATCTCATCTGGAATGGTTACCCACATAACAGCCAGTACCGCAAAGAAAGTACCCTGTTCCTTCAGCATTTATTCTGCAGCCTGGGAATGTCCTACATTCCAGCACATATTTTCTTCTAACATCCTGCCAGATTTCACCCTTGGCCAGTTTCTCAGCTAATGCCAGACATTCAAAGTGTTGAATATTATCGGCTGCTGATGAGAGCTAGAGTGAGCAACAGTGAGAGAAAGCAAGGAAAATTAATGGGCAATCAAAGTAAATACAGTAACCCTCCATCAAAATAGCACGTGGATCAAAATCAAGTCAACTGCATATTCTAGCTAATTGGATGTGAAATAAACTCTCAACACAAAGATCCTATAGCTTGTATCTCTACAACCGGTACAGGAGGCTGATATTGGTAGTCTTGCCTCATATGAACCTGCAAATCCAATGTTCTACCCTAGAGAAACCTCCAGAACAACTTTGCGGTAGTCCTACTAAGGCAGCAATGCCTTGTGTGACTGGGGCTACTGCTTGGGGTGGTAGTCTCCTATATGTGCATGACTGTTTGGATATAATGGGTGGCAGCTTGGTAGTATATACACTGTACTCTGGGCTGTCAATCTTCATGGAGTCGAGTGATGTTGCCCTTAATTATAGTGGGCTCCTCTCAAAACTGGGTGGTCTGTACTCATTCAGCAGGTGTATTAGATTAAGTGACTTGTGCCTCTTTGGTTTTTGTCTTTCTCCACAACTTCTTCCTTTTTAGATCTTCCTGCTTCCACCACTTCTCGTAGTCTTTATTGTCTGAATCAGAGTCAGACTCTCTATCTGAGTCATTTCTGGAATTCTTGTCTACTCACTGGGTTCCAGATGCAAACACATCTGGAACTACAAACCTTGCTCTTGAAGCTGCTTTGCACACTTCCTCAATATTATACAGCTCAGTGATATCTCTAGGTAGTTGCTTGTGTGCAAAATAAGTTTGACAATAGCTTTCAGCTATTGAATCTCTAACCAGAAATATATAGCATACAATTCATTTGACATTCAGTTCTTCTGTACCAAGACTCCACCACTTTCCTGGAACCTTTGTGCGTATACTTTGGGAGATTGTCAATGCCAATACTTGGACATCACTGGGTCAGTACTTGCTATGAACTCAGCTAGCGTATCATATAGTTTCAGGATGCCTTCCTTCAACTTTTCCCAGATATCCTGACAATCTGAGGTGAGTGACTTGATAGTCTGTCACATCTTTGACAAGCACTATTCTAATATTTCCTTGCATCTTTCTCAACTATCAGCAATATTGTACTTCACCAGCAGTCATTTAATAATGTTTGATCTTGGTAATTTGAGTATGATTCTTTAAACTGTGATGAAGCCTCATGTGTATAAAGTGGGGGCAAGGCAAAAGCAGTAACATTGAATGGTAAGATTATAAATTACAATATCTGTTACACATGTAGTCTGTGTGAGGAATGAATGAGTAATCAGTTGTCCACCCTCCAGCTTCTCAACACTCATCACTGGCAAGAGGTTACTGGGAAGCAGCAGCTTGCTGCAATGGGGGCTGAGCTGGTTGATGTGGGGGGTATATCATAAATAATCATACTGTCTACAGAGGGAGAGTCATACAAATAGGGTCTGGGTCAAACTCAGAAGGTTGGCTGAGTTCAAGCAGAAATGGTAGTAATGTTGATGTCAAAGGTAAACTAATGTCAGGGATATCAGATAAATTTGACAGCTGAACCATTAAATAAGTTCAGATATTGACAGTGTAGGCAACGCTCCAGATGTTCTAAAAAAGGTTAGTAAACCACAAAAATAAATGTAAACTGAAAGCTATTCTGATTTACTTCAATATGTCTAATATATTTGTCAGGCACCCAAGTATGTTCGACATATTGAGGATAAATCAGAAAGAATATCAGTTTACAGTATTTATTTCCCGATTGAGCTACTTTCAGTACGCAGATATGCTCGTAATATCTTTTCGTCTTCCCGGTGTGTGGGCAGCAAGATGGAATAGCTCCACCGGGGATAACGAACGCGGACAAGCGTGGTCAGTACGGGATCTACGAGTCTCATAGACGGTGATACAGACCAGTATTCCCTTTCGATGTCCTTTTTGCAGTTAAAGAACTTTTCAACAGACTCCTTGGGTAAGTCTCCACGGTTTTACTCAATCGCTCGGAGCCCTGACTGCAGCGAAAGTCATTCAATATCATTATGGAGATGACATCCCCCAGAATACAACCATGTGCTCACCCGTCGTCTTCCATTCGATGCAAAGACACCCTGAACTGATGGCAGAAGCCACACACGACGGATCTTAACTGTCAACGTCAACATACATTCTTCCCACCATAATTCTCCTACAAGCAAGCTATTGCTATCCCAATTATCCTGCAAGACTGAGCGACAGTGCCGACAACGAATAGCGCGTTGCATTTTTATCCAATGGGTATATCGGCGACCACCTGTGACCGAACAAGCCTACGATCCCCAGATCCCCAACCTTCACCTCGTCTTCCATGAAGTCCTGATTGACAGTGGTGTCATCTGGTGCCAATCCTGACCGTAATGTTGATAGTTGTTATTGGCAACCCTCGACCGATGTCTTCTCCCTCCAATCCATCTATCCGATTTCCCCAGTGTCAGTCGGAGGCTGTGCGCAATGGAGCGCTCGCAGTCGTCAAGCTTTTCCTAGGAAAGCCTTACGAGGGCTTCTCTCTATTTTATTTTTACATTGCCTCGCACCTAACCTGGTCGATTCTCAAGCTCACAGCATGCGGTGTGCATATATATATCGTATCATCCACAAATATCGTTCCCTTTTACTCTTTTTTTTTTTCTCTTTTCCCTACTCGAAACTAGAGATGTTAGATCCCAGAGACAACCCTTCATCTGGCCCTTCAACCTCCTTGGTGGTTGGAATCGTCCTCATTGTGTTTGCTGTCCTCGTCGCATTCGGGCTCGTGATATTTATAGTTCAGCGGCGACGAAAGCGTTATGAACATCTTTTCCGCCGCAAGTCTCCACAACGAACAGAGACTGACGATTCTCTAAAGTTTGTGGAGCCGAGGAGAGAAGAGAGAAACTTTGAGGTTGACGGTGATGAAGAATGGGGAACTCTGGAGCCCATAGAGAAGATTGACCATAGCCTGAAAGTTACGGCTGCGCCATCATTTCCGTCACCGCCATCTACAAATCTGCCTACTAAGGCTAATTCTACCCGCAACCGTAACCATGACAATGACAATCCCAAAGATGAAGAATATGATCCTTTAGTCTATTACACCGACGATTCCCCCTCCAAGCCTGGGCACGCACGGAATAAATCAGACAGGTATGACAAAGATGAAGACGAAGAAGACCACCCACATACACCTTTACTACTACCACCTTCCGCCTCTAAACCCCACACGAGAAATGAAACGAAAATAGACCGTCTTCCACCTCTCTCCATTCCTGCGCGGTCCACAGACCAAACCCATAAGGGATCGAAGGTTTTACAAAATGATTCTATAATGGCCAGCGCTTCACCTACGTCAGCCTACTCACAACCCTCTGCTATCACTCCCAAACACCAACACACATCCACTTCCACTCGTCCACCTTTACCCCCGCTTCCTTCGAATCAAGGCGGAGGACCGAACCTTCAGAGAACAACTACGGAAACTGTTTCGACTCTTCTCAAATCCAGAGCTAACACTAGACACGCTGGGGTTCGTGGCACAGATACGAATGGTGGTGATGATGAAGAGGTGGAGCGTATTGAGAGAGCCGGTTCGATTGTCAATTACTCGAAGAGAGGAAAGGGAAGGGCGACTGGGAAAAGTGTAAAGTTCAACTTACCTCCTTTACCTACTACTGAAGAGGGCGATGAGAGGTGATCTTGACGGTCGAGAGAGGCTTGGCAGAGCTTTCGGCGTAGTCTTTCGAGCATGATGAATACGTAACCATGGAGTGAGGATAGATATTTTATGACCAGGGCGTTTAGCGCAATGATAATGAATTCTTGTGTATCTATTTAGCATACGTCGAGTATACAAGGTCTACACATCAAAGAAACCCTTTTCCTCAAAATCAGGTTCGGGGAAGCGGTCTGATGGTGGATTACTGCGTTTCAGTCTAGTCGGTCTACTCCAGCTACTGAATTTGTACACATCATGTACCTACAAGCATCAGAAAGCTTCGTGATCTGCAACTGAGCTCAGACGCTGCGCTGACTCTTCGCCTCCATCATCTACACAAACCCGCACCCCGTAACCTCGACGGCGTTTTTCAGCTTCCGCCAGTTCTCAGGAGCATATTGATTTTGTTTTTCACTTGGGATGCTGTTACCACTGTGCCCCCTTGCATATCGCGTTCGTTTCACCTGGACCGTTCTGACCATAACCCCTGTGTACGTCTTACTCAGAAATGATATACAGCAACCCATATCCATGCACATTGACCTCCAAGTTTCATAGCTAACCTTCCTCTAATCCTACCCACAAATTATTACTTACATTCAACCCCAACAACGGCGAACCATGTTGTTCTACATCCCATAAGTGTCTACTACCATATGATGAGAGATATGAGCTGGCAGGCATGTGGTGTTTTACCGAGGGAAAGGAGTGTTGAGAAATGTTGAGAAAAGGAAGACTTTGCAACACTATGCATATATGATGGTTTTCATATAGCACACAGAGAATCCCAGATCTCTTTCCAAGTTCTACACATCACAGCAGGTAAATCTATATGAGAATCACAATTTTGGGACTGAACGACTGTTGTTTCTATGCTACAGAAAGCAAAAAAAAACATGTATGTCAAAATTTAGATATTGATTTAGATTGCACTCCACTGGAGTCTACAGCCCATGTTGCCATGGGTCTGCATATTTGTTATGGGTGCTTGGACCATCCTACAACTGGGTCTTGCCTAAATGTAGAATTGAGGACACCATGTTTAAGGCTGAGAGTAGCATGAGCTGCCCAAATATGTGGGCCTTGACAGGTAGAGTTTAGACACCCCCAGGGACTCACTAATACCTCGAGGTTTGACTATTGGGCTTTCACAGATAACCTCTTATAGGGGTGTACCTTTGCTTCTAACATGGAAAGTTTGAACAATTCAATTGTATGTTATACAAGTGAGAACATGGTCCTGTCTTGACCATGACAGAACAAGAGTGAGTGACACTGACAGGCTAGCAGTTACAATTCTACTTGTACAAATTAGATTTTAGCTCCAACACCTTCTCCCTGAATCACACTATATTCACTTATATTGAACTTTTAAATTCTCTTGTAGAGTAGTAGTCATTCCCACCCACTACAAAAAGCCCCCGAATGTTGCGTTCCAAAATCTACATTGGGCCTTAGGGAGAATTTCCTGGACAAAAACCCAGCAGCACAGTCCAAAACAGCCTAAGCCCTAGGCATAGAGCCTCGAAGCAGTGGGACCTCAGGAACAGCCGTGTCCGAACACACACTATTTCTATATTCTGCAAGTGTCAAATCAGGTGAGATACAGAAGTCAACTATGTAGTATATTTGGAACCTCAGGTAAGATCAATATATTGGAATGCTTGCGTGCGATAACAAAAATCAGGGAATTATGTTCACATGCGATAAAAAAATTGAGTATGTATGTAGATCATTCCTTCGTGGTTTGAGTCTGTGGGTGGTTGTGTCAATCTTTGTTGCAGGCCCAACGAAAACTTTTTATAGTTTGGTTCTATTTCAATTGTGTGACAGTAATCTTTGTACCACTGTCTCAAACTACTGACTCAATACATAGTTCAACTAAGTTCAACTGTAAGCATCTAAATCAATGTAATTCTCAACTGATCTCATCTACTTTATGACTTGGTGCATATTACTGCAGTACGCAAGAGACTCCCTTGAATTATACTCAGAATTTAGACAGGAATGTTGTCCCTCGAGCTACCTGGAGTATATGATTCCAGTATCTTGAATTGAAACAGATTCACGGATTGAAATGAAATCAGAGCACGTGCACAGGTGTATGTTCTTTGGGTTACCGCTCTGTCGTTTTCATGCGAGACCAATATAACGGGTTCAATTGCAGGGCTCAAGCCCCCCTCAAACATCCTTTCAAATGAGCTCTCAATCACGCAATGTGGAGCCTTCCTCAGTATACACAAAGCCGGATAAGATACTGTATCATCATGCGGCAGCAAACTCAATGCAGTTCAGCGTCCCGTCCTGGTTAACACAAGCTACAGCAACAAAGGCAGATAAAACTCGTCAATGGTGAACTGAGTCCTCGGAAATGTCTAAAACTGTGCAAAACTCACATCCCAAATGGTTCGACCCATCCGCGAAATATTTGCAAGTGGCTCCTTCTGGCAAACCATATTGACAGTCTGAGATCACTCCGTAACAGGCGTAGGACCCCCTGAATTGCTCGCAAGCTTTTCCCGTTAGTTGATACAAAAAGGTCAGTTTGTCGAAAGAAAGAAAGAGAGAATTGATCTGGAAGAGAAATTTACTTACATCCCCAGTCTGTAATATCGTCGTGCATCGAATCCGTGAATTCACAGATACTACCACTGGGGCGACCCTCGCAATCACGTTCAACCTCTGCAAAATCAATTTATTAGAATTGTCCGAGTCAAACTCGGTAAAAATTGAAAGAGGGACAGAAGGGACTTACTTCCGTCGCCCTCTATCGGACCGGTTGCCTGTGCTGAAGCACCTAGAGCAAGAAGAAATGAGAGGAATAAGCTTGCTTTCAACATGAGAGAATGGAGCTTGGGGGATAAGGAAGTCTGCTTTTCAAGCTACCTATCGAATCAAAACCGGCATTTCACGATGTGTTTTGCTCAGTCAGTCTCGCAGTCGGTTTACCCGGACCGTGCCGTAATGTATGGTTTCTCGTCGCTAGAGTCGCTAACCAGGGTACGTATGAACACATACTCTGACTGTAGCCTGTGGTGTTTTCAATTGTGCAGGGTAGCTACACGAAGCGTAAGGCTGTGTTTTGCGGGAGATGAAGAGGCTGCACGGTAAAATATTGATTTCGGAGTCCGAATGACAATTTATGGTTACGGGACCCTTCTTGACATAAATTCCAGTTGGTAAAGGAGAGTTCGCAATTGAAAGGTTTGTGGAGCACCTTTTGAGAGGAATGCAAGTGATTGTGTGCATCCTGAAAATCTCAAACTGCAAATTCGTACCAATTTGCACCGATGGTTCTGACAGCGACAACATAAATACCAAGTAAACTGCCTCCAGGTTAGCACAGCTGATGCATGATACTCCAGATGACCAGGACTGTTGATGAGACCAAGCCATATGCTAGTCAGCCTATCATCTCGTGCATCCGGAGACTATATAGAGGATTCGATCCTCATCAAGGGTAACCCGACATTTTCACCTTGTCAAGCGAGGTTCATCACAACCCGGAAACTATCACATTCTCATGAGTTATGCGAGTTAGTCATGTCAGTGTTTATCTCGCTCAGATGGGGTATCCTACTGACTATCCTCCAGCAGCCAGAGGATAAATGAGAGCGAGATGGTGAATACTATGCCTCTCGGTGCCAACTAATAGCATTAGTTTTGATACGGTCCCGTCTCATTTCCTTTTGAACATCCTGATTCTTGTACATAGATAGATAATTTTATCTCTGTTCTAGTTGATTAGTATTCTATGAATATTCTTAATGAATCCATCAGGAGCACGCTAATTTTGTTTTCGACACCGACTACGCATTTTGATCTGGCACCGCGCCACCTTTTCCACCTTGTGTTCACATTTGATTTCCCCCTGACCCTTGCCGGTGTGTCCGGCATTGTATCGAGGTATAAGAACTAGGATGTAACTTGTACATAGAATAATCAATTCCTTCTCCCTTATTTCCACTAAAACTTGAACTACCTGACTCCCTGAAATGGGATGAGAATAGGGTGCTACTGGCAGGAAACCTATGGATTGCGAGGAAATGTACAACTTTTTGTCAATTAGATAGGCCCAAATATGCATGAATTTGTAAAAAATCAAAAAGGGGGATGTGGAAATATCGAAATTCGGCCAAAGTAACTAACCTCCGCAAATTTGGTTATGTATCCCTTCGGTAGTTTACAGGTGATTCCGATAAAAAAGTTACAATAGTTTTCTCAATAATGCCCTCGCAGTTCCAAACAAAATATAGTCCCCTTCCTACCCAGCTGAAATGTTGACGATTACTTGAATTGACATTATTAACGGCCTTCACAAAACATAGTGTGACTACCATAACGCACCTCGGAGCTTGAGATCAAGGGTCTATCTTGTACGACCTAACCGACTGTAATGCACTCCCTATCACGTTCCAATTGCCTGAAGACCTCCCCAATACACGACCTGCACAAGCCACTCCGCCATAAAGAGTGATCGTCCGAGCCAAGGGACTCGCCGTCCAGTGCAATGTGTAAGCGTCGATCATACTACCAGACTCCAAAGTCCTGCATGGCTCGGGAAGGGTACCAGACCGATCGACAATTGTATTTTGGTGCAGATCTTGAATCTTAAGGTGCCAAGCAGAGGTGACTGAAGCCAGGGAGAAACCGGCGAGGATGGCTGCGTTAAGCTTCATTTACTAGCTAGAAATCGAAGCGTAAGTGAGCAAAGAACTTAGTGGCACGCAAAGCTGGAACTCACTTGATAGACGACCTTTTCAGGACAAGTTGTGGGGTGCTCAATGAAATACGCCTGAACAGAACACTGGTCGCAGAGTAGATCATATAACAGGCAAACTATGTACATATACTGTGATATCGAATTCCTTCAAGGGGAAAATCCCGTCGTTGTGGCGTGTGACCATGATGGCGCTGGGTTGTAGTTGTATTTCACAAAATGTCAAACCTGTGGTAGCTGAGCGCTGAGCTTTTAGTCCCGCGGTTAAGTATTAGAGCGTTTAAATCGGGTACGAGCCGGAAAGGAGTCCCCGGAGAGGAGATGCAAGCATGCTCCAAGTTGGAATTTAATCTCTGGAATCAGCTCCGTTTCCGAATTGATGAGGCTGCCTTGTCGCGCGAGAGCGTTCAAGGTCGCTGGAACTTTCCAGCGGCCTGAACCCTTATTTCTGACCTGTACATAAATGCTTTTGTGGCGGGGAACATCTTCCAAATGTGTCCTGGTGCTTTTTTACCAGTGTCCATCCAAGATATGATATTCAATGCGGGACAGTCAAGATAAACGTACCTCAAGGCTCAAGTGGGGAGACTAACTCTCCTAGTAGTCGTCCTGATGAGTACCCCCTTGAGACCTTGAGAGCGAGCGATCACGATAGGTACGGAATCATAATCCGGTCTATCAACGCAATAGGGTCCGACTACGGTGGTACTACTTTCTACTACCTACTGATGGCTACTGTGTCAGTTAATTTTACTTAATCAGGATGAGGAGGTCGAGGGGTGTTCTCGGACAGGACGGGAATCTTTGAAGTTAGTAGGCCGAGTCCCTTGACGGTCAGCGGTGACCTTAGACCCGAACTATTGACATCAACACCGCTGTCTCTCAATATTCCCTCTCCTCCGCTAGGGAGCTTCGCGCTTCAAATACTAGCAAACTGAGATGCGAGACGGAAAACGATGGGGAGGACTTAAAGATTTGTTAGCGAAGGCAGTTGGAGACCGGAAACTATAATCGTACAAGTAATACTTCCTGAAAGCAACTCACGGTCCATCGGGAGACTATCAGCGTGTTCAGGGCATGCGTTCCTCGTGTGTAATTCGATCGCAAATCAGGAGTTTGTTATGTTATTTCTCACAAAAAAATTACACTTCCATGACAATAACTGACAGCGAATACCCAACCAAAATTTCTTCACGGTTCAATATTTGTACATTATTCCACGACTACTAACTCAATAAATTGTCAATACTTAGTCTCCAAAAGTGAAGAGTAAACAACAGTCATACCTCGCAATTTGGGCTCAATCAATTCTGTACGAGCTGACCTTATCATCGATAACGGAAGGAAACTTGGGAAGGTTCCAAGTTCCTTTGAACTTTCCCAACACTTTGCCCGTGCAACTAAACCCATCATAGAGGGTGATAGTCTCTGCTAAGGTACCCGCCGTCCAGTGCATGGACGAAGCCACGTTGTTGGATGCCAGATTCTTGCATGCATCGGAAAGAGTGCCAGTGCGATCTTCAATCACACCTTGGTACAGTGGGTCACGATAGAGCTGGATGTGATATCTGGAAGCAACAGGGGCGGCAGAAACCAGAGAAATGGCGGTGATGACTACGGCTACGAATCTCATGATAGCTAGAACTGAGTTGAGGCGTCAGTGAACGGGAGAGATAATACAGACAATTGGGAACTCACTCGCTGAGTGGGGCTTCTCAGAACGAGCTCTGGGATACTCTTGTATCTGATTTTCAGAGGTCCAGATCTTTTGATGCCCGAACCGGCTTCAGAATTATTTTTTTCTGAGAAATGGCAAACCAGAAAAAGAATAAAAGTCTCAACCAGACAATGATAGAGGGAAATCAATGTGTGAGATTGAGGGTATCGAGGATTGGGATGTGGCGTCACAATTGTGGCGCCTCGCGCACTTGTCTCCGTAGAGCATTGGATACAGGTCCCTGTCAGTAGTTCAAGCTTGTACTTACTCGGACACCGTACCGTCATAAATATTAGAACGCGAAAGTGGTGGAAGGGCTGGATTTCACACCCATTTAGGACTTTGAGGTTTGTTTCAAGGTCGGATTATTGCACAAGGCCACCTGCGTAACGTGCTCTTCCTCTTGCGCTCAGGCTCATGGACGATAGTAGTATCCGACTTCTGACCTTACCAGACGTGATTAATACAGCTTCTGGTCTGTACCGTAGCTCCAATGGAAGCAGAGGTGTTCAACATAAAAACGGGACAGGAGACGTCGCCCTATTCGGCTCAACTTCAACAAACATAAAAACTAACCTACTACGCTTTGAGTAAGTATTGAGTTCGTGAGGGATGAAACACTTGCAATCGGTCGTAAACGGCCATATGATCTGCTCTAAAGGCGCCCTGGAGCATCCTCAAGCGGTTTCGTGGCTATCGACCATATGGTAAAAACTTGAATGATGAATAGTTTCCGATGATTGACGTCCTAACCTGTACACTGCATTCAAGCTACGGTGTTGACAGTTCGGGTTATGGGCGATATGAGCGGTAAAACACAGCTCAGGTGGCGGAGGAGAAACAGCGGTCGCCCTGAAATCACGAATACATGAATGCGCGGTCACAAGACCACGACAGCTTTTGGCCATGAGACTTGCAGTACTGTGTACATTGTATTGAGACATAAGCCAACCCCTTTCTCGAAGAGTTGAACGAGTAAAACTAGCCCATAAACGCGTGGATCTATGTCAAAGTCAGACACAGTACCACCCATTAATCAATATTGAATCAGCAAGTACGGATTTATGACCATTTAGAGGGGACCAGCTATTCCCAGTTCGGTTGTCAAGTTTACCAAAAACGCCGTATGGATAGTGGAGGGAGGCTTGGCACTTTCGAGCATCACGAAGTACATAACGTTGGATATCTTATCACCAGGATATTTAGCGCAGTGAAAATGAATATTGTATCTATTGAGCGTGCGTCGAGTATACACTATGGAGTGATTGTGTTCGGGGTGTCGTTTCGGTCTACTCGGTCTACTATCCGGCTGCTGATTTGCCGACATGTTTACATAAGCCTCAGAAGGCCTCGTGATCCGAGAGCGCTCAGGCACAACTGCGCTGACACTTGGCCTCCATGAAACCCACTGCGCCCATACTCTTGACGGCTTTTTTCAGCCTCCGCCGGTTCTCAACGCAATATTGATTTGTGTTCATGTTTGGACGCGCTCCTCTGGAAGCTGTACCACTGTTCGCCCTTGGATATAAACCACCCTCGCGTTCGTTTCACCTGGGCCGCTCTGACCGAAACCCCGAGCCACCTCTTACCCGGAAATGATATATAGCAACCCATATCCATGCACGTTGACCTCCAAGTTTCATCGCTTCCTCCAATCTTACCGACGAATCTCACCTTACATTTAACCCCAACCGAAACACGTCGTTCTACACCGATAACAGTCTGGGGTACGTGAACCGCTTTTGGTCTTCGTATTAATATGCCGAATCGTCTTCTCGGTCTGCAGGTCGTTCTAAACCGCTTGTAACACTCATGGTACTCCTCGCAGAAATCCGGGGACGATATTCATGTGACTTACCTGACTGGATTGACGTATCCACGTATTATATACGTTTTACAACCTTTGGATAGTCGCCATAAGCAACCGATGCGGTACGGAAAGTAACAAAGGATTTACCTATCTTGGGGTAAATGAGTGTTCCTATATCAATGGCCTTGCGTGAATGGGGTCTGAAGGAGACCGATGGAGGGCTAAGCTTTGGGAGAAGTCAAATGGCATGGGACCTAACGAGGATTCTGTTGAACACGCTGCAAAAGTATGTCGTCAGACCTTTTTTTCATTTCACGACTGAGTTCCATTTCTGAAACCGATAAGTTCTTCCTTGATATCAAAGGAGAGCTACAGTAATCTTCATCCCCGGATATCCGCCAATGTACGACTACGAACTATTTCCTCAACTCATCCTCATGGATTCAAGGTTGACGGTCATTGCTATGTGGTACAAGAACTTCAAGCAGACTGAAGGGATGATTCTTTGTTTCTACGTCTGTCTTGGAAGGAGGGGCCGTCTCGGCGTTCGAGAGATTGCATATAAAACTGGGAAAGGATTTTTATTCGTTGGGATTCGTTTCTCAGGCTATCCCTGCTGCGACGGAGGTCAATAAAGATGGAGAAATCTATTCAGTTTCTTGAGAAGATATCCATGGGATATGGGGAGAAGTCAGTCAAATGTGTGTGTCGTCAAGGATCTCTTTCTGGGATTCTAAAATCTCATTCATTTTTTCCTTCTCCTGGAAATATTCAGATCTCATTTGGGACGAACTACTGGCCAACAGACCCTGCAGGCATATACTTACACCCCAATCAATGAGCTCATTAACACACGCACACTCTTTCTCCTGGCTTGTCCATCCCCATCGGCGGTGCATCTAACAAAGTGCTTGCCAAGATCAGCCAGAGCGGACTAGAACTTTACACCAAGTGGGCGCCACAGGAAGCAGTCCCCGGCGTCCCTTGATTAAGATCACTCACATCGCATCAAGGCGTGCTGCGTCAACTAGGATCAGGGCGTAACTTGAATTTGTTCCGTGATACCCGATATTTTTCAATATTATAACCACTGTGTACCAGTCCAAATTGTTTGCGGTGAAGCGACCGTCGCCTATTATGAACGTTTTCTTCCCTCCTGGTTGACGTTTTGGCTTTCCCTTGTATGCAGAGATATATAGAAGCTGGCGGCACGAAGAGTTGAATTTCAAACTTCATCGACGGCCTGGATTTATATGTATCATAGTGTGTAAGTAGGTGCAGCATTTGTGGTGTATACTATTTAAAATAGGAGAGAGTGAGCGACGGAAACGTCGATATGACCAATCGATTCTGACAAGACTATTCTGGGATTCCCCAGTAGAAATTACTTACACGTCAATGACGTCGACGTAGACACGACGTTGTTAAATTTGAGCAAGAACTTCTCACCAGGCCTGCCCAGTTTTCGGTGGAAATGAGTTGAGTCGTTCAACGCAACGCCAAGGACGTGGACTGGAGGTACACCGAATTGCACGAGTTCGAAATGGAATGGACTTCGAAATGGACCACAAACCGTCCGGTGCATTAATGTGACTTGGGGACTCCTCACGGACTGAGGTGAGTAGGTTGATCGTCCACCTTCAGAACCCTAGAAGCAACCGAGGACTTAGAGTTTCCAAATAAAGGCGCAGACTACTCAAAAAGATGGAGGATATATCCGCTCAACTGCATGCATCAGTTCGGAGGCTCCACCTAACAAAATTTCTAGGAGAACCATATAGTGATTTCCGACGTCGCTAGTTCAAAAGCTTTCCAAAGCGGGACCATCTCCTACGCGTCCAAGTACATCCGGCTCCACAGCCGCAGCACTGAGTTCTTAATATTAAAGGTGAATAATCCGGGATAATCCGGGAAATCTTCTAATACAGCTACTCAGAACCCGATCGACTTCAAACCCCCAGCTGGGATAACCATTGGAGTCGTTCTGGGAAATATGTGCCTATTCCTATCTTACTAGCCGCCTTTGTTGTCCTCCCTCAGCATCATCGACGAAAAGCCTTATCAAAGTCTACAGCCAATGGCGGGATCCGAGGTAATTTTATGACCCCCCCTCCACAGTCCCATTTCTTTGAACTTCCCTCACGAAAAAGGAAGAACGTTGATACCCCCGCATTCAGGTTTTCCCCGACATCGCTGCGTTCGAATTCGGGGCAGATTTCCATTTTGGCGGTCATTGCAATCGACAATGGAGACCCCGGTCCAAGTACTTCGGACGGGCGAGGCTCGGTAGAATTGCCTCCGAGTTACGATGTAGCGCGTTAACTGGGAGCGTGTGATTCAGCGTACATTCAAATAAAAACGATATAGACCGTGTACAATCAGATCTCCTGCCCCGGTTGGTCTATTATCTGGCCGTCCTTATAACATTAAACACTTATATTATCTGAAGTTGATTGGGTTGTGCCACGTTGTTGAGTGACTGGGAATGAGCCCATGCTAGTACGGATCTCGACTCAGAAGTGGTGTGAGTTATTTGTTAGCCTTCTCAATGTTGCCCTTGGCCACAGCGGAGGACTGAAGTCCTCTAAGAATTGTTAATTATTGTGGTTGCAGGGAATAAGGCAGGCGGATCTCTCAGTTTGAATGCGCCCGCCACAATTCGCCCACCGTAAGTAGGCATTGACAATAATTGTATAAGAGCGCTAAAGACTAGGCTCTGTCCCACTCACAATGAACTTTGATAAAATGATATTGATGGGCATATGAATTCACAGCCTTTCCTGAATCGAGTATATCCGAATATCCAAAGCAAGCTGTAGGCAAATGAAACCACTCTTCAACCCCCGCTTCTCTGAACCTAATCTAGTAGCATAGGTAAGTACGACTCCATTGACGGATCATATACCTCTATCCACACTTCTGCCATTTTTCTCCTAATTGCTTACTACTGTAGTCTACAGTGACGGCAAAGAGTGATGCTACTTGCGTAAAGGTTTTGACGTGCGGTGTCACTACTGGAGTAGCATCGGTTTTTGCCGTCACTTGTAGATAAACCTCATACACTTCGTGGATCCTGGCTCTTTCTTGCTTTCAACTCTTCCAGCGTGGTTCACTTCGACTTACTACGTGATTCTCCTTCACTCCTCATTAGTCTTTGTCCTTTTATTCGGACGTGTCGGGTTTCCAGCTCGGCATCATAATGCATAATAATTTAATCCTGGTCATTCGTTTCGGCATCTTTGGTTCATAGTATGCACCCCAACTTCTCTGTAGGCTTGTTAATTTACTTCTGTTCTGTCTAGCTCTCTCCTGTTTTCTTTCCCTAGCTATAGTAGCCCTCTGCCTCTATACTGTCATTGTGGAGAGACTGTCACGAAGTGTGTGCTATTTTCCTTTTACCTTCCTATGGTCTCTGTTCCTCTTACTCTGATACATGACACTATCCTGGTTTCTTCCCTTGGTTTTACCTTTTATTTTCATTCCACAACGTTCTATCATTTTCTGCTATGTTCTATTCGTTTCCGCATGATACAGGTCACAACATCATAGGTCACATGCCAAGCAGTATATATAGGACGACTTGTCACCTAGTCCCCCATCTCGACCTCTTTGTCATTGGGACTAGGTGCATATTTGTACTCTGTAGGATACTGGGTTGTATTGATCACCTTTGTCATTGGGACTAGTTATTGACTGTCGAGCCTCAGCTCCAGTTTCTGTGTGTTCGCTACCGGCGCTTCACCACATTAGGTCAAGATCCTTTACTGCACAGGCACCCTTCTGATAAGGCTGTCTCTGCAGGCTGTACCGTTCCACCACGTCTCCGACATTCAGCACATCCAGACCTGACTCTGAAGAAGAATCCGAACAGGAGAAAATCGACTGCTCCACACTACCGCATGCATACGATGTTACCGACAATGAACACATACACCTAACCACCAACGGAGAGTGGTCCAGTTGCAATCAGAACCAGCGCCCGAACGCACTTGTAAACTCGATATCTGAACTGTACAATTTAACTGACATTGATGGTAGTGTCCTTGAATTCAACCGTTTCATTCCAGTATTTCCACTGTTACCACTGTCCCCAACCCCAGTCTGTCCAGTTACCCCCAGCTTATCCAGAACCCCTGGACACTCTAGGCCCAGGTCCCGCATAGGTCGACACTCCAGACCCACATCACGTATTTCACCTGTAGCTTCTCCCACACCCGCATTACTACCCGCACCTTGTGGACCTTCTGTACCCCCATTTATCCCTGTTACTACTCCCAGAACCACCTTTCCCACACCAGATCCCGTTGTTATCCCCAGAACACCATCCCCAGAACTGCAAACACCTGCTCCACCTATCATTATGAACAACGAACAACTCGCCCACCTCTTAGAGGGCCTAAACACCATCACCAACACCCTGTTAACACAGACAACCCACTCCAAGGATGTCATTAGTAAACCCAAGGTGTTCAAGGGAGAGAAGGGGCACAATACCAGACGATGGCTCAATCAGTTTGACAACTGGGCGAAGGAACAGTCCAACCTGGTCAACAATGATCTGAAGAAGATCCGAGCGGCCCTGAATCTGATGATATCCAAGGCTGGTGATTGGGCAAATCAATTCCTAACCAAATCGAATGACCCTGCCAACACCGACCTGATCTTCAATGGCAGATGGGCTGATTTCACCACTGCATTTAGGGCCCATTTCTCTTCCATCGACGAGGAAAAGCAGGCACTGGCCAATCTCAGAGTCTTGAGGCAAGGACGGAATGAGTCCGTCTCTGACTATGCACAGGCATTCACGGAGCTGGCAAGCCTTACCAAACTCTCGGACTATGACCAGCGTTAATACTTCATAGAAGGGCTTATGCTAGAGATGCGGAAATTGGTAGGGCTGGCATCAGCAGTTGCTATGACTGAGCTGAGGGATCTTAGCGAACTCATTGCTAGGGTGAATAAACTGGATATCAGCATTAATAACCCAGCCTTGAACATTGGAAGAGGAGGTGCTCGAGCACAGTCTGGCAGTGGAGGAGGAAGGGATCCGAATGCTATGGATGTTGATGTGTGCCGGAACAAAAACCCTTGAATATGCTTCATTTTTGGCACTATTTAGTAGAATGCACGACGGATACTAGGTTAACTAGAGGACTAGGGTGAGCCCAAACTACTAGTCAAAGCCTCGACGTCCCTATTAGAGAAGTCGACGGAAAGCCAGCCGACAATGAGAGATATTGTAGGAACTCCAAAACCTGTAGGAGCCTATGATTGTAACTCCAAGATTCTCCAAACCTTCGACGATTGATTAGTGGAGATCTCTCGCTCTAATACACCCGACGGCAATCCAGGGATTTATTATTTACTTTAATCTTCTATCCACTTTCAATGGAGCATCGAAATGAGAGGGCTTAAGGCGAGCGTCAACAATGACTGATGATAATATTCCTAACCTTCCTCGAGATTAAGATAACCATGCAACGGCTGATTGACCCATCGGAGAATTTACAATCGAAATGCCTGAACTCGGAACTACGGAACTTGAACGGAATGCTGGCAGGATAAAGATACTCGCTTAACCTGAAGCTGACTGAGGTGAGTACCTGCCCAGTCAACGATTGAGCCAATCAGATAATCGGGATTAACCTCTCGACGCGTCTAGATTCGGAAGGAACTATAATCGACGCTGCGGATAGCTCCACTACTGCGGTGATGGGCCTGTATACATCCGCTATGGAAGAAGATATCACCCACTTTTGTGTTCAAACTCTCATCGAAGGGGAGACCTACCCTTTTGGGGAGAAATTGGCACTCAAAATTATAGATTATTATTCCGCTTTGTTTTGTATACTAAAGTATAATGCACCGTATATAAGGGCTTCTAGTTGTAGGTAGTTGGTAGTTGATTTTACCCTGACGAAAGTCTAAGTAGAGTTGCTTGGCGTAAGCCAGAATACCAGAGATCTGTCCAGTCTAATAGCTGTGAAAACTTGATTGAACTTGAACACAAGTCAAATAAGGTTGATTGATTTGTTTGCCTTGAGTTGAGTTTGATTGTTGTTGAGGTTCCGTCGGTTCGTTAGAGTTGAAGGTCCCTTTTGTTATACAACACTGTTGTTCTAGTTGTGAGTGTCGTCGGAGTATTTGTTAAGTCCTTGTGTGGCTTATTGATTGTTCAAGAGTCTTGTGTGCTCTTTTGGTGCCTACATTTGTAGTAGGAGTTGTTAGCTTGAGTTCCTTGCGTGTTCCGAGTTATTGATTGTTTTAGGCTCATCTCCGACGTTCCTATTGTTTTGTTGGTTTCGTTTGAGAGACCGTCGATTACCCACCCTTCCGTCAATTACTAGCCTTCCGGCGAGTAGTCACATTGATTGGATTGCTGTTGTGTTTGCTGCTCCTAATACTTTCCCTGTGAGCATAACCTTCGACAAGCCTCACCCCTTGCACTCTTCTTTTTCTTCTGGACCGTTCAGAGGAGATTATTAGTGCTTTGCCGATTCAGCCTATTTTCTCATATCCGACGTACCAGTCTCATTAACGTCGACGCCACCTTGACCTCAACCTGGAGGACAGGCACGAGGGAGGAGTTTGTGAGATGAATGAGGAACAGGTGTTTTGGCTGTGGTGGCCTGCACCTCAAGAGGGACTGCAACCGGGCACGAGGTGCTACATGCAACTACTGCAGAAGGGTGGGTCATTTGGAGCAGGTCTGTCAGGACAGGTTTATGGGAAAGGAAAGGGGGGGAGGATTAGCTGGAAGAGGTCGCCAACGGATTGCAGTGACTAATATGGAGGAGAATTTCTCGCTCTTCAACAAGGAAGGAGGAAGTCACCATTCTCTGAACGACTCCGTGGTCACTGTCGTGTCCACCTCCTCCCCAGCGCTCAGCAACCCAACTGCAGTCCCAGATAGTCAGGGGCAGCTCACCGCCCAGCTTGCCCAACTCAACAGCCTTTTGGCTGGCCTGAGTTCCATTGTCAACAAGCTGCAGGGTTTTTAGAGAGGACGCCCGTCTCAGCCGCAACGAGAGCGTTCTGGAAACTGATTGTAGTATGCCTGTCTTTGAACTATGCCTCTATATCCTCCTGTATTATTAACACAACTCGTGAATGTACACCTTTATCATCACATTTCCGAGTATGTGTGAGGATTGAGAACGGGAGACTACAAATGACAGCAGCAGCCATGGTGGATAGTGGAGCGACAGGCCTATTTATGAGCAGGAGGTTTGTAGAAGAGAAGAACCTGTGGAAGCTTCAGTTAAAGAAGCCAATACAGGTGTTCAACATCGACAGTACTCTTAACCAGGCTGGCAGTATACAGGAGTTTGCACAGCTAGCAATAACGGTGGACAGACATAAACACTGGGTGGATTTTCTGATTACAGATCTAGGTGAAGAGGATGTGATATTAGGATTACCTTGGTTGAGGCAGTTGAACCCGGACATAGACTGGTCACGAGGGTTACTGTCAATAAGGACTCACAGAGTAACAGTAGAGGATATACCAACTAGGGAAGGAGAAGCCATCAGTGGGGTGACCCTCAGTGAAGGAGTGCTAGAGGATACTCAGGAGGATGCAGTGCAGAATGATGGAGGTAAAGGGCAAGAGGGGATGGTACTGGAAGAGGAAGAGAAACAACCTCAACTCTGCGTTCTCAAGGCCAACCGATCACTTCGTCAGAACTGGCTCAGGCAAGGGATCATTAAGGATGTCAAGGAACAGGTTTGGATTGCCGCAGGGTATACTTATTCTCAACAACTTGCAGAAGCAGCACAGAAACTCAAGCTGAAGAAGACGTTTGAGGAGATGGTCCCTGAGCACTACCGTACAGCAAGGTCTTTTTGGAACAAGAATCGGAACGGCTGCCAGCACACAAGCCATGGGATCACACTATCGAGTTCACCCCTGGGGCTCCAGAGTCACTTCATACAAAGATTTACCCTACGTCCCCAGTAGAACAGGAAGAACTTGATTGATTCATCGAGAACATATGGAAAGGATATATTCGACCCTCCAAATCGCCCATGGCATCTCCAGTCTTCTTCATAAAGAAGAAAGATGGAAAGCTGCAGTTTGTACAGGACTACCAATGCCTTAACGAGTTCATAGTCAAAAACCAGACACCACTCCCACTAGTATCGGACACCATCAACTGACTCCGCAATGTGAAATACTTCACCAAGTTCGACGTAAGGTGGGGTTACAACAACGTATGGATCAAGGAGGGAGATGAATGGAAGGCAGGGTTCACAACTAATCGAGGGCTATTCGAGCCAACGGTCATGTTCTTTGGCCTTACCAACTCCCCAGCCACGTTTCAGTCTCTAATGAACCTCATCTTCGCAGACCTTATTGCAGCAGGGAAGGTAGCGGTATACCTGGACAACATCCTGATTTTCAGTTCAGACCTATCGGAACATCGTCACATGGTTAAAGAAGTCCTCAAACGGTTACAGCAGAATGATCTATACCTTTGACCTGAGAAGTGCGAGTTCGAAAAGACAGAGGTGGAATACCTGGGTTTGTTGATAAGCGAGGGGAGAGTACATATGGACCCAGTGAAGGTAGCGGCGGTACGAGATTGGGCAATGCCAAAGTCGATACGCGACGTCCATGGTTTCTTAGGATTTGCCAACTTCTACAGATGCTTCATCCAGAATTTCTCGAAGATTGCATGCCCACTCAACGACTTAACGTGCAAGGATGTCCGGTTTGAGTGGGGAACACAGCAACAGGCAGCATTTGAAGAACTACGGATGGCATTCATTTTAGTGCCTATTCTCACCCTGTGGAATCCAGACAAACCAACTTGGATAGAGGTGGACGCTTCCAGTTATGCTACAGGGGGAGCCCTTATGCAACAGCAGGAGGATGGTACATGGCACCTGGTGGCATATCGCTCAGCTTCGGTGCAACCAGTGGAGAGGAACTATCAGATCTACAACAGAGAAATGTTGGCAGTCATAGAGGCCCTGAAGGACTGGTGCTATTTCTTAGAGGGTCTCCATGATGAGTTCGAAATTGTCTCTGACATGGTAATTTGGAATACTGGTGAACCGCACAGGACCTCACTCGACGCCAGGCTCGCTGGTCTCTCTATTTATCTTGGTTCAACTTCTGGCTTGTTCACCGTGCAGGGAAAAGGAACACTCAGGCCGATGCACTATCACAAATGTCACATCACTGTGTCCAAGATCACGAGGACAACTGACAACAGGTCGTACTTTCACCAGACCGGTTCCACAAGATAGCCACTTTCACCCTGGTCAATCCATTAGAGAAACGGATTCGTCGAACGTCAGAGAAAGAAGAAGAAGTATTGGAAGGGCTGAAGAAGCTGAAGGAGGGAGGTCTGAGGAGACTAGCAAATGGGTTACAAGAATGGAAAGAGGATAACGGTTTGGTCTACCACCACGGTAAAACTGCTAAGTGTGGTGGGAATCTGAGGAAGCAGATATAGTGAAGCTAGATCGAGGGCCAATCTGAAGACCAACCCAAAACCCAACAAACACCACAAACAACAACCTCAGAAGTGGACTTATGCGTTTAGTTGTGCGAGGACTGGTTCGACGTTGATCGAAGGTTCC